>KN172489.1:0-10012 GCA_000757755.1 Steinernema glaseri
TTCTCGTACGGGCTGGACAGCTTCCCCGTGGCCAGCAGAAGGTTGGCGCAGATCTTCTCGACAAGGCAGTAGATCGCCAGTTTCGGTTGCTTTGCTCCTACGACCGGGACTTCCTTGGTGAAGAAGTTCTTGTCCACTTCCATCTGGTCGACGAACGTGGTCACAGTGTCCAGGAGCCTCATGAACTGCACGAACTGGAAGTGGTCGATGACGACGTTGCAGTTCGACCGCGGCTCTATCACAATGTTGATCTAGACAGAATTGTATTTATGCTTCGCGGCCTAGGGCTTGCCTGAGTGTCACTGGGAACCACACAGCAGCGCAGGGAGACGTCACCGACCAGCGGAATGCTAGGACTGTCATCTCCGTTGTCCGTGTCAATCCATATCTGCGAAGTGTTTACGGCCCACACATCCCCTGAATCTCCAGTGAATGAACATTCACCCGTGCCTTCTGTACCGCTGAGCGCCTCCAACGGCTGTTTTAATCCGACAATCGCGGTTTTCAGAATCTCGCGATCAATGCCCAATTCGCAACTCTCTAGAAAGTCGATGGCACCGCCTGTCAGGTTACTCAGGAATCCGGATAGAGTGTTCGGCTCACAACTGAGACAGTTAGACAGAGCGAGCGTGGAAGTACTGATGACGAATCTTTTTGGGAACCGACTGTCGTCCTCGGGAGCACAAGAGGGGATGATGATCTTTGGCATCAACATGTCCAATCGCAAGTCTATCTGCACGTCTTCGCCTCCTTGCACGTCTAGGCCGCCATCCTGCAAAAGACGTCCGTTCAAGCAAGAAGGTTTGGCCACTTCCTACCAGAGCTGCCGATATATCCCCTAGCATGTAGGTGATCCAGCGGACCGTCTGTGTGTCCAGGAGCAGATTGAAGGGGCCAAGCTGGATGTGGGTGGAACTTGGAGGCACTGAAATCGCTCAATAACAATATTGGCATTGAACTTTTTTATTTTCATTGCCGAATCATATAAAGAAATATTCAATTTTAACGCGATTTGTGGAGAGCACTTACATGGGTACGATTGAGATGCCGGGTAGAAGAAGTTGCAGAACTCCAAATGCAGGATGGGGAGATTGCTTGGAAGAGAGAGCCGTGACTTCGTGTTGGAAGAGAAGAAGGAGAGCAGCGCATCTCGCTTGGTGGACTGCACAGAAACGCACTTCACGTCGATGTCATCGATGCGCACCACCACAGCCTCCGTCTGCAACTGAGGCCACATACGGGCGAAACGTTCCCGAGCACTGCCGTCTGAAATAGTGCTCTATAGAGAGAAGGCAGACCCAAAAGGGCATTAGTTTACATATATGGTTAGACCCCACACTATACTTAACCCGAAACGCAAAGTTTCTTAGGTATGGAATACTTAAGCGTCTTTTTGTTGGACTCACCTAGGCCTTGACTGATTTTAGTGTAGTTATGCTGTAGTAATTGGCTCATCCATGCGGTACAGTTGTTGGGAACGGCGTAGCGAACCCAGGTCGAACGATCTGATGCAGCTGGAGTGGAAGGATAGGCGTCGATAGAAAGTCTGCTAAGCACGATCTGCATAGCTCCCGATTCCATGTTCCACCCTTCCGGAAAACCTAAAGACTCCTGTTATTGTCAAAACCGAAGAGAAGTGTAACCTCTTCCAGCGGAATCGTCATCGCACAAGTGGAAATCTGTTCGGTCGACGTAGAGATGGAACGACGTCTGATGAATGTTGAAGTTCTGGAAGACTTTATGGGTAGGCGTCCCTGGAGGGCGTGGACCTCTTCTGTCTGGGCGCAACGTGTGATCCTGAAAGAAATTGAGATAAGATAAAAATGTTCCTGGAAATAACAAACCGCGGGTGCGAGTTCCACAGGTTTTTGGGACGAGTTGATCAGATGGAGGATGTGTTTGTAGAAATCAATAGCCGAGCGAACTTGAGGGAGCGTGGCTGTCCATAGAAGGTCTTCCGAGATGACTTGGATCCGTCCGCACAGCACCCGGCCGTCTTTAAAAAATACATGCGTTTTAACCTCCTTTGACACTCGAAAAGATTTTGCTCTTCCTTAGCGTTTTCAATTGTCTCCTTCTTCCCTGACGAGTAGAAACCTCTCCCCTTCCTTTTCCCTCTCCCTCAACCACCTACCGCTGGCGTTCTTCTTTACCACGATCCTACAACGTCCCCCGTTGGTGATCAGCCGCAGGGGAGCGTTGATGTTTCGTCTGTTCGTTTGGTCCGGAGAGTGAGCGCTTCCTTGTACCCGTAGTAAGCTCCAGCTGACCTGTTTGAACAACAGCGTCTGGTCCATCGTCTGGTCCGTGATCCTGGTGAAGTGGAGATCGTCGACAGTCTGCCATCCAGGGCTCCGACTTTCCACACTGAGCCGAGTGAACTAAAGACTTTCCAGGTAGGAGAAGTGCCGTGGGAGCGATCTCACCGTGATGGAGCCCCCGAACGCGGCCGAGTCAAAGTTTACTTCGACGTTGTTCACGTATAGCGACATACCCTCAGCCACCTTGTTTGCGAACCCGTAGGACATGTCGGCTACGTTACTGAATGTGTCCTGTTATTTGGCTCTGTTCTTGGCACTTACGCTGTCGGTCGACTGGACGTTGGCTGAGCTTCGCTCATGACTACGTCTATTTGAATTTCATCGACGAACTAAACAGTGCATTTTGAAGGAATAGAGGACCCTTTGCCTTACGATTTTCACCGGCACTGTCGTGAGCTTAGTCCACGACACTTTAACTTGCACTCTGTTGCAGTATGCCCGTCTGATGCGGAGCCATGGAGGGAGTTCGAGCACATCAGTCAGCACCTCTTCATTCAGCTCGACGTCCTTCAATTCACTTTTGCCTCGAAGGATCTCCACAGTAATCTGATCAGGAGTGACATTGCGAGCGTATCTAAACGGTGGTTACGTTCTTCCGCTTTCCTCTGGCTTGCATACTTAGACAGCTGTTTTATGATCTGATTCTTGATTATCGACGTCATTTTGTTGATCGCGGAGATCGGCTAATAACCCGTTTGGTGTTTGTCTGTTAGAGTTACGGCACACTGTGAGAGCGGCGGACGGTCGCTACCATACGGTTGTCCAGCAGTCCGGGGGCACCGTATCAACAACAACGGCTCTCTGAAAACAGGGCCATCAGGGGAAATCACGGCTTATCACCGACGTGTTCGCGTCGGATTAGCACAGAAATTAGAGAGCGGACGCGAGCCACACATGTCCCGGAGAGCGATGCCAGTCGACGGAGTAAGGTGCCTCCTGGCCGGGAACGGATGTATCATCATCGTCGCTCAAACAATGTGATTCGGGTGCAAACGATGCGTGCGAACGAGAAACCGTCGCCGCAAACGAGATGTATGCGCGAGAGAGCGCGCGCCACGACGCAACACGCCGCTGCCCGTGCTCCTCACAGTCGCCGAGCACAGTCCTCTCCTCTCCGGTGAGAACGAAGCACGAAGCTTGTCGGGTTGATCACGTTCCTTCCGTGAAGCGGCCGAAGCGGTGATAAGCTCAGGAAGGATGTTCTCTATTGATTAGCTCCCTCCTGACGCCGAGTACCTCGCCATAGTTCTATTATTCCGAGCGTCGTGGGGCACTACTGCTGCTGCTATTTGATTCTGGAAAGCGCGAATGGAAGAACGCGCTCCGGAATGGGAAATGGGCAGTTTTCCGCGCGCTACGAAGTCGCCGCGCTTTCTTCCGTATGTATTGTTGCACGGCAAAGTCAAAAGTCGAAGTGTGGGAATTTCGGTGTTTGTTGGTTTTTGGAGGAAGAAGAGGATAAGCGGAGAGGAGGAGTCCTGATGGGTCGCCCGGCGTCGACGTAAATAGCACGATAGCTTCAGCACTGGCATGGTAACGCGCCCATCCAGTCCAGGCGTCCGGAGGAGGTAAAAGAAATCAATTGTGCGCGTTCACTTGCCGGGATTGACCGAAGAAACATTAGCTAATTGTGAGACGCGTAAGAGGAAATTGCTGCAGGGCCCTTCGCGCGCCTGGAAGATGGTCGAGGACGAGTGGTGGAGACCCCTTCTCGGCGATTGTCCTGCTTCCGACGACGGACATACGCGGCGAGCTCATATCGCCTCCAATAATGACGGCTTTGTCATCGAGGAGACCGACAATGAGCATTATATGTTTCGTCTGACGTAAGCCCAACGGCAATTTTCTCACATGTACTCAGGTTGCAGCTTCTAACAGTGACCAGCAGTCGACTGAGGCCTCATTCAAGTTATACGGTCTGATAAGCGACCTCAAGGATGGAGTGCCTTGCGCCCAAACTATCAGAAATCAGTTCTTGTACTATTTGATATGCGAAGGCGGCATCGAGAACGTTCGCCAAGAAGTGGATAGGGCACAGTATACCCGCGATGGATACGAATTCTGTGCACCGGTAATCCAAGAGAAAGAGGCAAGATGCTAAGATTGAAACATTTAGATCCAAAGAGTACTTCGACAAGGGTTCGAGTCCATCGAACGTAGGTACTTCAACTCAATCGACGAGGACTTTGCCGCCTACTACAGGCAAAGGGACTTGGCTCTGAATGGCGCTGGAACCTCGGACAGTATGCATCAATTCCAAGAGGCCAAACGGAAAGTTTCTGGAGGCGCGAGCGCAGCGTTTGCCTTTGTCATGGCGAACCGTCTCTTCGTCGTGAGCTGTGGAACAACCAGGTAGGTTCCTAGTCCATTGCTTATCATTAATAATTTCTTATAGAGCCTTACTGTTGTCTCAGGACGAATTTGGTTCGGTGCAAGTGTCACCGCTGAACGAGGCACACGATATTAGGAATCCCGCCGAACGTCAACGGCTCTTAAGCCTTGCTTTGCGTCCGGAACAGCTCTCGTGTGTAAACTCTCCGACGAGATGTTTTGGAAACTTCCTAATGAAAGGAGGATACATGGACGATCCAAAACTTTCTTCTGCAACGGCGGAGCCGTGTACTGTGGAACCGATTGTATCTGGAGGTCATCAGGCATGTTTTTCTATGCGGTAACTGTAGGGCATCAAATCGAAGCAAAGTCTGAATCAAAATTAGGCTCTGGTTTGATTCAAGTTTTCAAACAATATTGATTTGATGAATCTTCAACCTTATCGCGCTGTACTATACCATGAACTAATGAGTATCTATGCAGATCAGACCGGAACACAAGTTCCTAGTCCTTGTATCGCCTTCTGTCTTCACAAGCATTGAACAAATGGGAATCCAGCCAAGCAATGTCGGCCAATATTTGACGCAGAAAATCTCCAATGCCTACACAAAAGACAGGTAAGTCTTGAGATGCAACATGTCCGCTAGGTTCATCGATCTCATTTAGTAATGACATTTCCCAACTTGTGCTAAATGACATCTGCGACGAGCACTGTTTGCATCAGATCCAATCTGCCAGGCATCCTGTCCCCGTTCGCGAGTCTATGGCCTTCCTCTGCGTCAGCCTGAATGCCGGTTTCCAGCCACTGCGCACCCCGGCCCCCGCAGCTGCACAAGCCAGCACCGTCGAGCGAGCGAATAGTGTCAAGAAGCCGAACGCCTACCTCGTCCCCTCCTACGTCGACTTCTCCACCTTTGAATCTCACCCCTCACGAGAAGCCGTGCTGAGCAAAGTGGACCGTATATTCCAAGAAATTAATGAGAAAAGGAAGCTCCGGAGAATTGAAGAAGACGACCAGGGCTGTTGCTGAAAATATGCTCAAGTTGTTTGTGTTTCGAGTGTATTTGAGCGAAAGACGCAACGTCTAAAAGCTTATGGCTGTGTACCCGAACTAATGGAGCATAAAGCTGATCCGATGAACGCACTGGACTGTGGTGCTCTTGACTTAGGGCCGAATTTCTGCTCTCTCGCACTACATGTCCCTAAGGAAATGCGGAGAGGTGTCCCTGAAATCCGCGCTTCAGCCTCCGCTCCCACTTTGAACCTTTCTCAACTTTCGCTGGCCAAGCGAGCGTTAAATAGACCTTCGCCTCAGCCGCAGCCTAGCCAAAGCTTTCCGCTGAGGAAGTCTGGCTCTTCGAGCAAGGAGTCGCCTTCTGGAAGCTCCGACAGCGACGACCCGACCATCCCTCGCGCCGATATCATCGCCAAGCTACGAACCTACGACCCTCAGTGGTTCAAGGTAATTTAATAAGAGTCTACCGTAACCTTCAGGTACGTTCTTTGAACAGGAGATCTGCGACAGCCACCCCGAGTACTTCATAGACTCAAAGCAGTATGCCTGCTACGAGCGATCGAAACGCTGATGAGGAAGGCTATGAAGTAGCCGTTGGTTTCGATCATGTCATCTTGAATAGCAATAGTCAATTGTGTTTCGCCCGTGGCAACCGCCTGGTGCTGTTGGACAGCGGCGAGCGGGACCGAAAGATGTCTGTTCTGGAGATGCAGGGGACGGTCACCGCCCTAGCCACCAGTCCAGACTTCAAATTCTTCGTTGCGTGTTTGTCCGATAATGCAGAAGAAAACTTTTCCATCGTCGTATTTAATGCGCACCACGAGATGCGAGAGGAGCTCAGTTTTGTGTGTGAAGTGCCAGCTGAGATCCTACGCATTCATGAGGACCACGAGACACTGGTGCTGTTCGCGCCCAGTCCGACGAAGGAGTCCGCGACCATCGCGTGCTACGGATTACTGTCTGGACATAAAAGCGCCGCTGTTGAACTGGACAATCGCGAAATGAGTGACATCTGGGAGGTTAGAGGCATTTTTAAACGAAACCTGAGAAGCAGGACGGTTTTATTGGCTGCTTGTTCGATAAAATTTGGAACTTTGGAAAAGAAACAAATTGGAGAAAAGGGAGAATAAAACTGTCCGATCCATCAGAGAAATGCGTATACAAAGAAGTCATTCTAGATCAGCCTCTGTCCCGCGGATGAACATATCATGTGCGTTCTAAGCTCGTCGATGGCCTATCTTCTGAGGAACGCCGGGGCTGTTATACAAACGTTCTCCTCCATAAACGTAAATACGCCGCTTTATGAAACTCAATAAAATCGTACATATTGCAGCTCTACGGAGTCACATGTCACGTCTGGTCGACTGATGTAACGCTTGCATTTGCCACGCAACAGGGTTCCATCTTGTTCTATCGTGAAACCTTAGCTTTGGACACAGTAGACTTATCGACAACTTTAAAGGCGTATGTGAATCCCAAATTTTGGTAAAAAGGCTCCGTTTCAGCTATTTGAAAGAGTCGGAAGTGTGTGTGACATCTCTGGTAGCCACGAAGGCTTTCTTCCTCGCCGTGATCGCATACCGTCTGGTTCTCATGTTTCCCGTCATCAGCTCAAAGATCCAATGGGAAAAGGCGAGAGCCGTCCTAGTAGGCGCCTACCGTTCCCTTCCTGAAGACATTTTCTTTTTATGTCCCTTTGCTGTGCACCAGACCGACCTCGGTTAGTGTGCTCACTGATGCGAAGCACAAAATGATCGCTTTCGCTACAAGCGAGTGCATTCAAATGACGGAAATACGCTTTCTGGGCGTATCCCAAGGACATGGCTTTATCTGTGTGGCAGCGAAGCACAGTCTGCCCATCACGACCATCATGTTCGACTGGTTGACTGGATCGATTCTCTCCATTGACGCTGGAGGTCTCGCCCTCATCCATTCAACAAACACAGGGTAGTGCACAAAGAAGTCGATTTGGAAAGTACACCAGAGATTTAAGCCGATTGATTTCCTGGGCGAAGTTTGACGACCTAATCGGGGCTGCGTTTGTGGATGAGGGTCACCATCTGCTGGTGGCAACGAGCGATGCTCTGCTATGCTATGCCGTCCAATATCACAACATTGTTAAACAAAATGTGGTTTGCCGCAGAAAAACGGAGAAGGTAAGACACTAAATAGGAGAAGGGTTCTTTCCAGACGGGTATATAACTTTCAAAAATCAAATCGATCGAAAAAGAGAGGCATGCAAAAAATTGATAAAAATTTTTTTAAAATTGCGCAATTGATTCTAGATGGCGTTGAGTTCCTGTAAAAGGAAATGCGCCATTGTGTCCCAGACAGGATTCGCCTTCATCGAAACCTTCTGTAACTATCGAGTGAGAACAGAGGAGTTCGACTTCGTATCAGTATGTTGAACCTTCCAAGTTGTGAACTCGTTTTCAGGAAATCGAATTCCTCAAGTGGAACTCCTCTGCCGACAAAATCGCTATTATGAATTCTAAGCAACAGCTTTTCGTTCTACAGTACCCAAAAGGTCTGTTTAAATCGTTGCATTGCGCAAGAAAAGGCATTGTTCAGGCAGTCCTGTTTGGGTGAAAGACCTCAAAATGAGGATGATCGTTTCTTTGTCCTTTCGCGAAGAAGCTGTTTTTGCGCTCACTCAGAAGTTTTCCCTCCTTACGGTGACCGATGGACCGAATGAATGCGACAAAACGATTGCCTGTGAAGGCATAACACACAGCACCACTTCGACAGTGCTCTGTTCCACTCAGAGAAGCCACTTCATTGGCGTCAGCGACGGAAGGGTCATGGAAGTGTCTCGCGACGAAAACGAGAAAATTCGCGTTCTAGGAAGAGCGTCCAAGGATGCTTGTAGCACTGTGAGTATGACCCTATTAACACGCAGAAATAGAAGAATTCTAGCTGGTCTATGACGAGCGTTCCGGCCTGCTCTATGCAGGATACTGTGATGGAACAGTCGCCAAATTTTACTTTGAAAAAGCCGATGTTTTGGCTGACCGGTGTGGAGAGGACAGTGTGCTCTCTTCGCTCGAAGAAATAGAAAACAAGGTTTGACGGGTATTAAATAGTAAAATTAAAGCGGTCCCAGCAACGTTTGGTCAACCTCTTGGACGTGGAACGCAATAGTTTGCGAATTCAAACCAGCCAACTGCTCGACAAATATCGCGCAAAGAGCGAAAAGGAAATCTATAGGATCAACAACGAACTGCGCACGGTAATAGAAAAACTCGAAACACAAATAGAAGTATGGTTGCTTATGTGGCTTAAAGTTAGGTCTTCCGTTAAGGAAATATGGTTAAAAACGCAGCAAGAAACCATAGCTGCCCAAGGAGAGACTGAAACGCTTATAAAGGAACATAAGGAGACTCTAGTGGCTTTGGACGCAAATCATAGAAAAATGATGAATGAACAGATAAGGTACGGTAGACTGAATGGACGGTTTGGCTAATTCCAGACAGACTTCATATTGAGAAACAACGCCAAGCTAACGAGGAAATTAAGCAGCTACGAGCAGAATACAAACAGATCCAACAAGACAACACATTGGAAATGGAGACCCTCAGAATGGAGTTTGCGGCTCAACTTCAAAAGAAGAAAGAAAAGTTGCACATCTACCGGTCAAAGATTAAGGAGCTTCGAATTCAGCTACAGCAACTTGAGCAGCAAAAGACTGAAAGTGAAAATCTGCTCAAGGAGCGAATTGTTGAGGAAGAAACAAAGCTTTTAGAAATCAGCAAAGAGTTCAAGCTGCAGAAGATCGAACTCAAGGCAAATGTAGGCAGTAGCTGTTGAAATTGTGAGTCAAAGCCTTTCAGGTTTTGGTCGCCAATGACGAAGTGGAGCAGATACGGAAAAGTAACATTCAGAAGGACAACGTGATTGACCACCTCAATGACGAACTAGACAGGCTGCGCGTAATTTGTGAAGATAAGGATAAACACGTCACTCAGGTTGTCCATTTACAGGAAAACTTTTCTTGTAAACTGTCCCAAGTCAGTCGAAGCAAAAGTGGGTGCATTTGAAATTTAAATCCCTTCGAGAGTGCAGTGAAAGAAAAATAAAGCCTGAGGTAAATCTCAATTAGAAATGAACGGATTTATCTCGTTAGTTCCCCTCGTCATTTTGGCGAATTCCCGGATGGACTTTTTTAGTCATGATTAGTATTCGAGCTCGTAGAGATTGATCGGATCAGCTACAAAACTCCATAGGACTCTTATCAAATATTAATTCGCGGAAGATGCCATTATGGAAAATAGTAAGATTAATCCGGTCATTTCCAAGACAAGTTTTAATGTTTCTACCGATAACTTGTACACTTTAAAAGGGTTTT
>KN172489.1:23620-36279 GCA_000757755.1 Steinernema glaseri
TTTCAACAGGAAACGAACCATTTCCGCATTTTCCGTCCCAATGGCCATATGCAGTGCTGTCTCACCTATGCAGCTCCGTAACACACGAATAACATAGAAACAAGCAGATACCGTAGTACTCGTCGCAAAGGTAAAAGTCGTTAATTATGGCGGGGAACGTAACGATCAAACGTTGTGCCAACAGCTTCATATGCTCCGGAAGTCCGGAAAGGAAGCAAACGTGGAGGAGGGTCTCACCGACAGCTCCTCGACAGTCCAATCTCCAGCAGATGTACTTCTGTGCAGATTTTTTACCAGAGCATTCGTACTCGTTTCCAGTGCGTTCCTTGTGTCGCATTGCGATGACCTCAGCCATCGGGATCATGGCTCCTTCGCCATCATTGTATAGAAGTGGTCTGATCTTCTTAAATTGGCGTTTTAATATACCGATTTGATTCATACATACCTCCATTATCTTCAAGTCCAGCTGGATAAAGTTACCTGTCTTTAAAGCCATTTTGGCTAACTCCGCCAACTCTCCATTCCCAGTAACGTCAGCTAGCTGATAGATAACATTACTTCTTCCGTCGGCTTGGTTTTTTATGCCAGCGGTCACCGTACTGGAGGAGTTGCCCATAGCGGCTAATAACGCAGCAATAGACTGCTAGCAGTCACATATAGCGAATGAAGGACCACAGCCAAGGGGACCAAGTCGAGCGTTAACACCTCAGCTTGTTTCCGGTTTCCTCTGTCCTCTCAAAAGTCACCTTAACTTGCTAAGTTTTACTCTGATGTCCACTACCACTCACTTAGCACCAGAGTTGTCTTACTGTCTTCGTACTGTTTTTTATCTATTTTTGAGCAACTAGAGTCTCCTCGATCCACCTATCATAAAGAAAGTGCTCGTATCCTCAGCAACTTTAGTATCCGGGTACGGTAGCGAGTCCTTCAGCCACAACTATTTGTAGCCAATCACGTAGAGCAAAAACATGTGCTCCCTTGCTTTCAAGTCGCTCCCAACACGTAACGGCCATATTTACCGCCGCCGTACTCTAAACTTGCTACATAAACCGTGTCCCATAAAGAAACAGAAAAACAGCCGTCCACCATCTCCGCCCACTGGTCCCGACGCGATCGTCCTCGACGAGTCATCTGCCATTACGGTGGAATTGCGCGGTTTACATTGTTCAGGTTTTCTCTTGTATCTTGCATTGCTTTCGGTAATGCATCAAATGTGCGAAAATTGTGGCTTATGTGTGCTTTACTAGTTTTTTATCATATATTTCCTCTCTGGACCCATAGCGCTGGCCATATTCCCGCACAGTAGACCGATACCTGAGTGTTTATTGCGACTACAATTAATCTCCGGATCTTCCAATCACATAAAAAGCTTCAGAAATGTCTGCGAAGGAGGAAGTGATTTCTGGCGGCCTTAAGCTCAAGAAAGGAGCCATAACAAAAAAGAAGAAGAAGGATAAGCTGGACGTTCGTCAGATCGATATCACTATCAAAAAGGACAGTGGAGTTCGGAAAACTCCGGCCCAGCTAGCGTTCGAAAAAAGACAGCGTGAGACAGCCGTAAGTTCGACCATTACATGGCCTTCGATCATTTTTCTCTACTTTAGGTTGAACGTTTGTCGAAAAAAGCTGAAGTTAGTCACCGCGAGAAGGTTGAACAGTTTAACAAGCAAATGGAGGAGATGACTGAATTCAACGACATTCCCAAAGTTTCCTGGACTAAGTGAGCTGTATATATTTGTCTTGTGCGCCTTGGTTCCTTTCATTCATATAAAGTATTTCTGATCGCTTATCCAGCTGACGCTATCTATGAGACGGATTTCCGTGGCAATGTTTCGTTCTCACTCTACCAATATTGGATGCTACATAATCGTTGCAGGATGCAGGAAACTTCTCCTGATGAAGAGAAGTCGCCAAAAACAGAAAATGACGTTAGTCACAACGCTCAAGAGGCCTCATCTTCTGAGCAAGTGAACAACGTTGCGACCATTAGTAGTGCCTCTCCTTTCTCACCCGACAACGCTTCAGTTTCGAGACACGAACTCACTGAAGCAGTGTGTCAAGCTGGTGATGTTGCGGAAAGCAGCGAAGCAACACAGTCTACAGAACCCTCTGAGAATGCGAGTGGTTCACATGTTGCGGAGCCAGTCAGGTCCGCAGATGTCGTCGAGCAGGCTGACACGTCAGGATCTCCTACAGACAAGCCCAGTAACTCAAACGGTTGGTCCTTAGATTATTTAATTTTTTTCGGGGAACAAATTGGACAAACAGTACTCGTGGGAAAGTGCAAACTTGGCTTCCTGTATCTTATTGACACTTTATTCCTGCATGTTATTCACACCAATACGCAGAACAAAGTAAGAACCAAATGAGACACGCTTTGTAGCCTTTTTCATTGCTGCATTTCCCGCTAGTCTCTAATTAGCGAGTTGGCTCCGACTCCGACTACAGGAGGCTTGTTTTCGTCGTAGGCGATCAGGTATCGGTAATACCCCATCTTCTCTTGCAGAACATTCTCGAAGGTCGTTAGTGACTTGGACTCGCGAAGCGGGGTGAAACTGAAAAAGAAGGGAGATCTTGTTGAAGGCGTTGAAACTACGGTATCCAGAGTGTTTTACGCCTAGTAGCCGTGGTTCATATTTGATTGATGAACAAAGTTAAAAATGCCGAAAAGTACAGAAATTGTGGTTGATCGGGGGAAAAAAGTGGTGGAAATATTAGTGATCCCGCAACGATGCTTCTTTTTCGGCGCTTATTAACGCTTAGGCAGTCATCGTTCCCGGAACTCTGCTATTTCTACCTTTATTTCTTTACTTTTCGGCATTTTCAGCTTCTTGTTTCTCTGCTTCTACCGAGCATTAACAGGTATTTCTTGCCGCGCCCACATACACTCGAATTTACCTACTTATACAGCACTGAGTTGCTGTCTGCAATGCAATCTGATGTATGCTGTCTGCCGCAATCTGAGTTGCTCACTTCTGAATGCTTCCTGTTTGGAACCATCTTTTACTCGTTTTTAATGGATTTTGCTGGTAGTACTGTACATAATTTCTATATAGATCGTGTTTTAAAGGGTGCAACTTCCACAATCCCCATCAACATATCTTTAAGACCATTATTTTCAGGACCTGTGGAAAATAACGGGAACCACTGGTCGACTTCCCCGTCAAGTGCATCGCTTGAACCACTGGACAGGAAGATTAAAGTAGAAGAGTGCGTCGCGGATACCTCTGCCCACTCCGACTCCAGCAGTTTGGAGGGCACACCGACAGTCAGTGGTTCAACGTGCAACGTCAAAGAAGAAGCGCAGACGACAACGGACGATATGGGCGTGGAGAGGACAAATTCAGTCGTAAACTCCATGTTTGCTGCGGCGCCGTCTACGTCTGAAGCTGGAGAAGCGGAGTGTGCTCAGCCAAATGGATACACCAGTCCTGCGACTCTAGGAGATCAGGGCGCAGTGCCGTCCTGCTCTTCGACGGAGCCGTCCTCTACTGTGAACATAGTTAACGGAGAGGGAAGCGACTCAACAGTTGCTGAAGAACCTTCTTCATCAACTTCGCCGAAATCGACGTTGCCTATGAGCCGGATATGCTTAACCGGTGACAGTATTTATATTCCAACAGTTCTCTGTGAGGATGTAAGACAGTTGTTGTTTTTATCTACTGTACAGTGGCTTCTTTAGGAGGAGTTATTACGGAGTATTCTATCAGTCGAGACTTTGAAAAGCTTACCTGAAGAAAAACAAACTGCCTTAAAGGTACAGACAGTTTGAATTCTGAACTTACGCTTCTTATCGTTTTAGAAATTGTTGCCTAGCTACGAGAAAAGTGATGAAGATTTAGACATGATATTGGAATGCGCCTTTAGCAATGATGAGTTTTTCTGTTACGGAAATACATTGTCAAAGTTGTTCTACAAACTAGAGTGTAAGTGAAAGCAAGGAGTAACGTATTCTTTACATAGATATTTAGGTAATTGGTATTCTCCGGATCGGCCTTGTGAGGACCTGCAACTGCGAGATAACCGCAGAGTTATGTATGACCATTTCCATCGACACTATTACATATCTATGCTGAGAAGGTTGCTTATCTCGAGACACGTAAGATATTACGCATCTTCGTCCCATTCATCTGATATTTCAGCGAATATTGGAAAAAGTTAGCGCGTTGAGTGGTTCCGAGGAAGGAGACATTCGATTGAAGACCAATGCTGGCTTCCTCAAAAGACGGTACATGGTAGATCGCTTACAAGAACGTGCGAAAAGACGATGTCAAGTGTAAGTCTCTACGAATAGTGTCCTAGTTAAAATATAGCAATATGTACAGCATGTTTAACAATATTCGAGGTCAGGTTGGAGAGTCAGATCTTTCATCAGACGACGAAGGTATGTCTATATCTGCTGTATTGGAGCTCATTTCTAATTTTCAGATGACGGGTACATGAAAACTAGGTTCACACCGAACAATTCAGGAAAATACGCTGGAAAGAGCACTCTTCATTCAAACGACTTCGTCGGTATGTCTCCGCTATCGATGATTTCAACGTCGTCTGTCTAAGTTCATTTAGACATTGATTTGCATCAGCCGTTGCGATTAGGCAGTCCTATCAACATGCTCGAAGAGTACATGCACCTCAAAGAAAAAGAGCCGGTAGTCTATATAATTTCTGATCAGTCATCATTCCTTTGTTTCTAGGATTGCATGAGCTTGGACATTTCGGACATCGCTGTTGACGAAGTTTACGAACGGTCGGGAGTTTCCATAATATCAGAAAGGAACTTCGCAACGATGGTTCGGAAACGCCGCCAAGCGGAGGAAGAGAAGTGCGAAGCTGACAGCTCCACCGACATCAGGACAAATGGACACTGCTCAAACCATTCCGGAGCGCCGGATACGCCTCACTCTCACTCGGTTGAAGAAGACGAAGATGCGGACAATGACATGGACCACGACGGAAACTACAACTCGACGGACGACGTGCCGGACACATCTTCAGTCCTCTCTGTGAATGGCATTCATTCGGAAGCTTCCGACAATGACGAGGATGACGAAGACCTACAATTCGAAGAGTCTTTGAGGAAGGAAGAAGAAGCCAACAATCTTAGTGGCGAAGCTCACAGTCCTGCGCCGTCTTAACAATGCAGTTGTCGAAGGGAACTGTGCCTTTCAGTGGCCATACTTTTCTTTGAAATTACTTATTGTGGGCCCCGAAAAGCGGGTGATAAATTGATGCACAATTACAATAAACAGATCTCAACATATTTTCAGAACGTGCCCCATTGCTGTTGCATCGGTTCCATTAATATCGCTAATTAAGAAGGAGCAAAATGGGAGGGGAGGGGTAACAGCGCGCGCTGACTAAACGCTATGCTGTTGTTGGCCGGTCCTGTATCCGCGACTCCTGCAGCGTGCTGATGTTAGCGACCAGCGTCACAGACACGCCTAGGGCAGCCGCTATCGATACAATACGGGAAATGCGACTCGCAGAGACTGTCGACGGAGGGCCGACATAAACACTGATAGTCGCCTTTGTTCCTATTGTCAATGCGGAGTTCGGCGGTGGGCAGCAGATCACCTCCGAACCGATTGATTTATGGCAATTCTTGGCGCATGGAAGCGCACTCCATGTGAGGTGTTCTTAAGGTCACTCGACTTTTGTTAACTTTTGTGAGGAAACTCGTTTTAACGAACGTCGTACGTTGATATGATTAAACAGCGATAACGGAATCACCCGCCAACGTGTCGTATTCATGCGCGTTGCTTGACAACGGATAATATCGCGTATTTTCGTCGTTTTCCCATAAACGTTTATGCATATTTGATGGGAAAATCTTTCGCAATTCGTCGTCGTTTCAGGTAATCGCACAGGATGTATTAGATGATCAGTCGACGGAGATTTATGCGTTTGTTCAACGCCATTATCGTCTTATCATTTGTGAGTGTTTTGTAACGTCCATAACATACTTACTCCCTACAGATTGGACTGATAGTGGTGTTTATACAAAAACCATACCTCCCACAAAATGATGTTGTGGACGCGGGGCAGCCGTATATTGACGAATCACGCACTGAAGCACACGCCGACAGCTGGGCCTTCACAAAATTTCTATCACCCGAAGTCTCACTGAACGAATCGATCGGAAGTTCGTTACATACGTTGCTGGGAAACGGCTCCGCCTCCAACTTTTCGCTTCAAGGAGCTCCGCTATCCTCGGAGCAAATCCTATCCTCCGTCAATTTCCTGAATGACAATCATGAAGTTCTGAACATCAACTTGTTTGGGCCTGTTAGCAATGTCAGAAATGTTATTGTAGTCCAGGCAAGTGAGCGTGGGCGTATGTTTATACTAGGAACGGCTTGTAGGTCCACTCAAGAATTGAATATTTGCGATATCTCATCGACACCTTAAGCAAAGTAAAAGGGATCGAAGAAGCTCTTCTTATCTTCAGCCACGATCTAAGTTCATCGGCCATCAATGAGCTTGTGCGCTCCATACGTTTCTGCAGGGTCAGTACTTTGCTACGTTTCTAGTACGATTACCAATTGTAGGTCATTCAAATTTTTTACCCATACAACATCCAAATATTTGCCACCGTCTATCCCGGTCAAGATCCTAATGACTGTCCAGAGAAGATAGGAAAAGTCGCGTAAGTGAACGTGCGAATCCCACTCTTGAGAGTTCCCTTTAGGGCTGAGAAATTGGGGTGCAAAAATTGGCAACATCCGGACAAATATGGTAATTACCGCGTTGCCAAGTTGACTCAAATCAAACATCACTGGTGGTGGAAGGTATTTACAACATACCTGTCCGCAGTCATGATGCCTTCTGTTTAGGTCAACTACGTGTTCGATGGCATATTGAAGAAGTACGGGTTGAATTCTTATGTCATTCTTCTGGAGGAAGACCACTACGTTTCTCCTGATTTTCTTCATGTGCTCAACATGCTCATTGAGAACAGGGAAAAGTATGTGTAGGATTGCATTTTGAAAAACATAGTTATGCTCCAGGTACTGTCCGACATGCGAAGTGCTAAGTCTAGGCTTCTACCTCAAAAACTACAAATCATATCATGCCGACATTGACAAGCTCGGCGTGCATCCGTGGTTCTCTAGCAAGCATAATATGGGAATGGCTATCAACTTAGACACTTGGGAGTCAATTCGCAATTGTTCCAAAGTAAGCACGGCACTTCTAGTTCATTATGATAATGGTCTTACAGATGTTCTGCTCCTACGACGACTACAATTGGGACTGGTCCCTTCTGCAAGTCAGTCTGAAGTGCATGGCAAAGAAGATGCGAGTTATATTCACCAAAGCGCCCCGGGTACTTCACGTCGGAGACTGCGGTGTTCACACCCATCGTTGCGCCGTTCACAACGCTGCCGAAGCTGCTAGGTATATCCGTCGCCCTTAGTGTTCCCCTAATCCGTCTATGTTGTTTAGTCAGCTATTCCAACAAGTGCGTGAATCTCTCTTCCCCACATCAATGTCTGTGAAAGAGACGTCGCGACGTATGCTGAAGCCGTCAAAGCCAAATGGGGGATGGGGAGACGTTCGAGATCATGAGCTGTGCCTTAAAAATTCGTATCCATTTGCAAACAACCCCTAATCCAGTATTTCCGGTTACAGATGTTGAAGATCTCTTAAGTTGTTTAACATAGAAAAGCATAAAAATATATCCACTGGTAATGTATCATGTGTCGAAATCCAGTTAGCTTATTGATATCAAAACAGATGTGTTTATGTTATCGTCCCGATTGACTGTTTTATCTTTGTTCGCTTTGGGCGAATGCGATTGTTTATCCTGTCCAGGTTATCTGATCGTCAACTGTGCTAAATGTACGGGAACGAAGCTGTCCTTCTATCGCCGTACGGACTCTTTTGGCAATGCTGTTGTGCACTGGCATGATAAATACATAAATACAGTCCTCCAGGTTTCTTTGCGTGTTATCAGCAGGTGATTTGACTGATCAATAAAAAGTGATAGCTAACGTTGAGAGCGCGATCTCATGACAACCGAAAATCCGTCCAAAAAATATGTGTAGCATGATAAACGGGTTCATTTTTGTGTATAAACTTGTTTACGCTCTTTATCGCTCTCCCATGCATGCGTCTTTCATAAGCGCGCAGTCAGGAAAGACCGAACACTTTGCTGTGCGAACAGTTGTTCAGATTGCGATCACACATCTTCCTTGCTTTATTGTATCCACCTTATATCTTTTCCATGTGAACTTCGTGTGGGTTCGATCATGCGACACACGCGTTTCATGTGGACACCTCTTTCCGTGCGGAAGCCGCCTATTGTTGAAGCTATTTATAGCTATATGTGCCAAGTGATGTTGCGCGCCTACATCTTATGACCTTTCGCATTTTCTGGAAAAAGTGCGAATTTGGAATCCCGTGTCACTAACGCCGATGTGCATCGCACGTTCGGCAACGGTCTTCGCCATGCTGGTTGTAGAGTAACGGCGGTTAGGTGCCGTAAACCGAAAGACGGACAGAGCGCCGCGGCGCTGCTCTGTCTCCTCTTGTGAATCAATGCGCCCCGCCGATGGAACGGCAAGGGCGATGTTTTCGTGACCACCGGTAGATCACTCTTCAGTGTCGTGCGCTCCAACCGATTCTCATGATCATCCATGCCTTCTCGAAAGCTCCTCATGCCCCCGAAAAGCTGTCCGCACGCCTCCTTCACATGTTTGCTGTTATCAACCATTCGTTGATGCATACCTGTTTTCAGTTTCATTTTAAGTGTTCCTTGCGCCATGTACCTGAGGCTTAACTGACGCATGACCTCTCTTTCAGTCTCCGCTTTTAATGCTACTTCGTCATGTCTGAGGAAACGGACGAGAAGTCAGCGAAAGCTGAAGTTGAAGTCGAGTGGTCGTGTGAGGACGAGAATGACGGCTGTGTACCTCCGGATGCCGTTGGAAAACCCTTCCAGCGATCGGTGGCCGGCAAGCTAGATCTTAACGAGCACACCGTGCGAATAAGAAAAGTAAGTAGCTTAGAAACGGTTCCTTTTCTTACATAGTGTGCAGGAGCTGGTCCAAATCCTAGAGATACTCGAGGAGCAACTCCCAAATGCGGACGACGATATCGAGCAGTTTCTTTTTGAGTGTTCTCGTACTTTGTGCCAGCGATGGAAGGCTCGTGATAAACATTCTGAAATTGCTCTGAAGGTGAGCTGGAGAGAGTACACAGGGTTGAAAATAAATGAACTTAGGGACTGCTGACCGTGTTGGAGTTTTGCCTTATGTTCACAATGCAACATGACGCATCGTTTGACCGCTTTCTTACGATTCTTGGCTACAACACTGTGGCTTTCTGGCGTGTAGCCGTTCCTCAAATTTACGACTCGGATCTTTCAAGTGGAACTCACTACCGTGACGCACTCTTGTTCTCCCTGGCACTGTATGCCGTAAACAACAACAAGAATAGACTGCGGTTAGTAAGGTCCACAGTGCTAGTGAAAGTGAATGCTCTTTCAGCGAACTTTATGCGGCAGTGCCTGGTGTGCGCCAGAGTATGCTTGGCGTCCATGCTAAGCGCTTCGGTGAGAAGTATAGACACATTCAAATTTCGCGGAGCCGCACCAGCTCTCGAATGTCGAGTCTTCGCGGTTCTAGTGAGGACCTTCTTTCTCTGGACAACGAAACTGTGCAGGAGACCGTCAACGCTGTAGCTGAAGCTCTCTCAGCTGGCGGCCTCGCTGACACCACGCATTCTAAGGTTGGTAAAGTCCTAAGTAGGTCCTCTGCATGAAAACAAGTCAACTGCGTTGAACTTCGTGACAACCTTAATTTGCAGCAACGCGTCATTAACGTGTCCAATGCGCCTCCTGTATCGGTGTCGCGCAAGGGAAGCGGATGCTGGGAGATCAAACAAGGGAGTGGAGGGCTTGTCGCTTGCGTGGACCCTGTTATGTCCGGAGATAAGGAGAACATCTGGTTGGCAAACTTGGGATTTAATCCTTCTCACAACGATTACGAGGTATTTATAACTGATAGTAATTAGCAACTGCTACGTGTTCAGGACCAAATGCAATCATCGACGAACTCCCTCGGATTGCCTCTGATCAAGCGAGCAGGAGCGGGAGAGATTTTTCACGTTCTGGAGGAAGACAGAAGCAAAGGAGACGAAAACCCCGGAAGGATCGATGTTGAGTGAGTACACAACGAGTTGATCATCCTCATGTACAGCTTACAGACGCGACATGTCTCTCTTGAGTGTTCTCCACGACTACAACAAAACGAACTATCAGCTGAACCCGGTTGTGGTATCCCAGGATGACTACAACGCATACTACGGTGGAATAAGCAACGGACTCTTGTGGCCTGCCCTTCACAACCTCGCTGAATACATCGTTGGAATCTACGACGCCCCACACGTATTGACAGACTTAGGCTTCTCTGCATACAGCAAAGTCTTTAGGTTCTACGCGAGCACTGGTGCGCCTACGTCAGAGTGAACTATCAGTTCGCCCTGAACGCCGTCCGCAATAGTCGCCCTCAAGATTTCATCTGGATCCACGATTATCATCTCATGCTCACTGGCCAGATCATGCGCAGCTTGGACAGTAACTTGGAAGTGGGATTCTTCCTCCACATTCCATTCCAGCCTCCAGACAACTGGATGACCAAGTACGGCCTTGTTGCAGAGCCTATCCTGCGTGGAATCCTCAGATTTACCAAGGTTTCTCTCGTAGCATGTACAGACTGTAACGGAGATTGCCTTCAGGTCGGATTCCAAACCCATCGCGATCGCGAGAAGTACGTGCAGCTGGTGCGAAAGTATGTGGCCCGAGTTCGCATACGTTACGAGGCCAAGGTCGATATCTACACTGCCACACACGAGGTGCCACAATGCCGTACGCTTAAAACGAACTTCGTTGCTTTAAGGGATGGACCTGCTCGCTCGGCGTGTTCCCCGTCTCCATCAAGAACGAAGACTTCCTTCAGATCGCCAAAGACCCACCGACGGCGATCCTGGCGGAGGATATTCGCAAAAATGCATGTAGAGACTTCGCAATTGTTGTTTTTTCTAATTGTTTTTCTTTAGCTGCTGGCTAACAGTCTGCCCGGTGGGTACATCTTCTTCTCTGTAGAACGATTCGACTACACGAAGGGAATTTACGAGAAGCTGAAGGCCTGGAGGAATTACTTCAAAAAATATCCAGAACGCATAGGCCGAGATGTGCTTTTCCAAGTGGCCGTCACCAACCGAAGATCTGTAGAGTCGTACCGCCACTACCAAGACGCCTGCATAGCGCTGGCGAACGAGATTAATGAGACGATTCGATGTCCAGAGATGCCCGACTGGCGACCTCTGAAGTTCGAGACGGACGGACTGCCCCGGCCGAAGCTGATCGCCCACTACCTGGCCATGGACGTTGGCGTGGTTACCCCGAGGAAGGATGGCATGAATCTGGTGGCCAAGGAAATGATGGTGTGCAATCCATCGGCAGCTCTTATGCTCTCCACCGGAGCTGGAACAGAAGTCCAATTGGGAAACGCTGGATTCTACGAAAACGAGCAGCAGTGCTATTTCCGCATTGAAGATCTTTCAGACGTCGAGGTTTGAGAACTGTCGGTTCTATCGAGGTACAGTATGATTTCAGACGTTTTCCGATACCTTCTATCGGGCAGCCACTGAAACTGAAGACGTTCGCAGGGATCACGGCGCTCGGCTCAATGCTTTTCTGATGAGCCACGACATTGACGAGTGGAGCTCCGCGTTTTTGGATCCTTCGTGGACTCACGAAGTTATTCGACCCACCGAGGTACCACCACCACATCTTTGTCTCCATTCACGAAGCTTTACAGGTCTTGCAACTTGCTGACTTCTACCAACTGATGGAGAAGACATGCCAAATCAGACGACAGCTGGTGGAACGAGTATTGAAGGGAATTGCAATCCGGACCTACTTCAAGCTGTCTCTGGAAAACGCGCGAGACTCTTTGCTCAACTCCTGCGAGAATAAAACCCATATTCTGCTCTTGGAGACGACTTCTTCCGGCGAAGACTCAGACGGCGCTGGCGATTTGAAGGCAAAGTTCGACATAACCAATGAGCTCAACGAGCTCGAGAAGGACCTGACATTCCTGGAATTCATCCAGTCCGACGACATTAACAACGTTGAGCAGTTTGTCGATTCGCTGGGTCGTTACCACCCTAAGGGTCCCGAAGTTTACTCCGAAGAGGTGAAGGAAGCGCTTTCGCTCCTCACAGAAGGGGACCATTTCCATTACTTCTTTACCGATCGTGACGGCACTCTTAAATCCTACTCTTGCTCGTATCCAGCCAGCATTCAGCCCGCTTATTCCGCCGTAATCCAGGTGAGAGAGACTAAAAATTTCTGCTTAATCTGGCTCATTTTAGGCGCAATTTGCTCGTCGCTGTGCTCAGTTCTGTGCCATCGTAACTACCGCCCCTCTAATGCACATAGGTAAGCGAATATTGAAACCTCTCAACGACCCGGTTCTTTCTAGGTATTCTCAATGTGAGTAGCATGCCTGAAGGATATTACGCCTACGGCGCTTCGGCCGGTCGTGAGTGGTATGTGAACCCGTCGACGCAGTTCAAGGACGACACAGTGAACGAGGTCGATTTGTCGCTGCTGAACAGAGCTTTCGACATGGTCGAAGATCTGCTTGAGACCC
>KN172489.1:49572-63619 GCA_000757755.1 Steinernema glaseri
CTTCATAAGTGTCCGAGCTCATCAACTGCTCCACATCCTCTTCAATCACGGCATCGGAGTTCTTGTCTTCGTGGCCGCCCTTGTCATCTACCTTGAGGTGCGCACAACTTGAGAAAAATGCACCACTCAATGACTGATTTAGCCTTCCTTGAAAATAATCGACACAGTGGGAACGTATGTGATGGCGGTTCTGGTTGTTGCGAACACCGCCGCGATCATCAACAAACTGGTTCGCGAAATTCAAGACGTGATGTTGAAAAGAGACACCTACGACCAGATTTAAGGTGAAAGTTTTCGCCGGAGTTCAAGTTATTGAAGAGGAAGAAAATAAAAATGGAAAGCTTACCGGGCAGTGGCGGGACGAGCACGGAATGGAGTTTTAGATGCCAATGGAGCCAAGCAAGTGATTGCCGGCATTTGAGCGAAGATACGCGGGAATTGATTTTTCTCCGTACTTTCAAGTCTGGAAACTCTTTCTTTCCCTAGTTCCTCGCCGGGTGCGCCAGCTTGTGAATCCGCGAGTTCCTCTAACTCTGGCCAAACTCAATAACTGCCCATGGGCACAATCGCGCCGCTAGCTATGCAAATAGCGCTGGTCGAACTCATATTCTTCTTTATTTACCATTGCAACATCTATGACAGGAAAGGATTTGAACATGAGATACTGAGTAAAGTTAAAACCACGTCCAACAGTTAGTTTAAGTGGCACGAAACGAGTTGAGGAGCCTAAAATGTCGCCCCAGTGACGTTGCCCGCGGCTTCGGCCCAGGCGGGGAAGGTGCTCAGCCCGAAGACGAGCGTTCCCCAGAACTGGACGACGAAGATGGTGACAATTCCGAGCAAAATGCTGAGGATCGTACCCGACACAACCTGTAAGTGAGACGTTATAGGAGGACAAAGCGTGGACAGTCTTACCAAATCGTTGACCTTGACAAGACCTGAGGCGAAGATAATCGCGTTCGGAGGGGTGGCTACAGGAAGGGCGAACGCAAACGAAGCGGCGATCGTGATCGGAAGCATGAAGTAGAGAGGGTGAATCTGAAAACGACAAATATAAATCCATCCGATTGCTTTAATCTACCTTCAGGGAGGTAGCCATTTCCGCGGCAATGGGCAAGAAGATCGACGCGGTTACGGTATTGGCGCAAATGTTGGTGACGAACACGGAGATGGCGATGCAGATGCTCATGATAGCCATAGGATGGAGCACGTCCAGAATGGTCAACATCTCTCCGATGCGAGCGCTCAGTTTCGATTCCTAAGTAGGGATACGGTAGGCGATGACGTTGGTTGATGTGCGACTTACCTTGACACCAGCAGCCATGGCGAAACCTCCACCCAACAGAAGGATCACACTCCATGGGACACGGCTCTGGACCGTCTTCCAGTCGAGGAGACGAGTCTTAACAATCTTCTTCGCACCTTAAATGGAACCTTTCATTTCAGAAGTGCATATTTTAACTAACCGGTAATTTCTGGCTTCTTGTCCGGGAAGGCGAAGAGGACAAGGACGATGATCATGGCGCTAGTGGCATCGGTGATGTAACTGAAAAAGACAATGATTTCTGTTGGATTGGTCAAACATACCCTTTCTTGAAGAACAGAGCGAATCCAGGGAAGATCTGAGGTTCGCGGCAGACCCAGAGACCGAGAAGGATGAAGAAGAAGATGGCGACGGATTTTTCAGCGAACGACACTTCAGGGAGGTTCAGGTACTTGTCCTTCAGCATGGCCGAGATCCTTGGGTTTCCGGGAGGGCTGTTACGCAGGAACAGAAGGCCCAGGATAGCCCAGCACAGGATGAGGCCAATGATGACGATAGGCGAAGCGAAGAGCATCCACGAGAAGAAGTTGATTCCGGTGTTGGTCGCTTCGGGGTACAGTCTAAAGATCATTAAGTATTTAAGAATGTCATTTTTCTAAGGTCTTACTTGGGCATCTGTCCGAAGAAGACCAAGTTCGTGGCAGTTCCGACCATGGTTCCGAGACCTCCAATGCTAGAACTGAAGGCGACTCCGAGGAGAAGGGCCTTGGTCATCTTGAGGTCCTGTTCGTTAAGGGTGTTGGCAAGATCCCTGCAGGAAAAGAGGTTAATTTCACTCTACGTGTGTTTTTGTTACTTTTTGGACGCACTGAGGGGCGCTGCCTCTCCAAGCTTCTCGCCATTCTCGTTCATGGCGCACATTTCCTCATCCTTGTTGAATTCGGCAAGTTCAGCGGACACCGAAAGGGCAATCGGAAGCATAAGGGCCGTGATGGCGGTGTTCGAGATCCAGAGACTGAGGAATCCAGTGCAGAGCACGAAGCCAAGCAGGATGCTGTAATTACTCACTGTCAAAAGGTCGGCATTTCGGAGGAATGTTACAATTTGGGCTGCGATCCAACAATCGAGAGGACAAAGAGCGCGATTCGCTGATGAAGGTTGCATCGCTCGACGGCAACGGCGAAGATGAGTCCACCCAAAAAGAGGAAGTTGGTATCCTGAAACACCCTTTTGCATTAAGAAACACAGTTTGGACCTTACCGCCAAGTAGGTTCGAGCCACGTCCACGGACTTCATGATTCCGAAGGTGGGGAAGAGAACCATTGGGATGAAAGCGGTGACCGGAAGTGGCAAAACCTCGCTGACCCAGTAGACCTCCATGACCAGCACGGTGAAGGCGCATCGTGCCTCGATCTGCAAACAATGTCCCTTTAGTGGCGCCGGGCATTTGTCATCTTATCAAACCGCTGTCATATTTTGATTGCAATGTTTTTGTCAAACATTCCACAACAGCTTTCACGTTCTCTCACAATCCCACTCGCTCTCTAACAGGTGCTCTCATTAAGCTATCGATGTTATGCGCTGCGAACGCGCGTTCTACATGCCTACGTGTGAACGTGCTCATAAGGAGCGGAGTAATTAGGCGATCTCACCGAACCCAAATAATCTACTTACCACGTGATTAGGGAAGAGGAACAGGACGATGGAGCAGATGAGCGGCGTGAGGATTATGATGGCCTCATCCTTAAAGTAGCGGAAGAAATTCTTGACAGTCGTTCTAAACATTAGCATAAGAGGCATTTAATCGGGCATTGGGCAGACTTACAGAGTCTTCGGGGACGTCTCGCCGACGGCTACTGGTGATCCGTTCTCCATTGCGAAGAGAGGACCAAACAGGAGGCGACGCTGAAATCAGGATGGAATGAAATCAGTGATGGCAACCCGCGCGGCAGACGCGACAGTGCTCGGAAACTTTTTGCTCGCGAAGTGCAACGTCTTGGGCAAAAGCCGCGGGACGGCCCTTAACAGACAACAGCCCCCGAACAAACAGGGTGCCGACGATCAATTTGTGGAATGAGAGCAGGCAAAAGTACTTTGATCGTGATTATTACGCCTCCCCCTTTGACCTTGCCCGGATCGAATTATGGGGCACGAGTAAATAGGGAGGCGCATCCAACTGCATGAGTTTCTATAATCGCAGCAGGTTCTGAGCGTGGCCGTTGTCACGTACGCGTTCCATATGATTTTGTGACAGTTGAAGGTGTCAACGAGGGACGTCTGCCATTCCATTCCGTCAACACAGACTGTCCGAGTAAGAGGAGACGGCGCGGGGGCTCCGACCCGTCGGCCAGAGTGAGAGTGATCGCTCGGACCGGCAAAACACGGGGATTGACGGGGGATGTATGAGAAACGGCACGGATACGTCCTTGATGCCCAACGCGTACAAGAAAATACTGCCGAGTCGCACGTGGCCCCGGCGAACGGCCCGCCTCTCGGCCCGACAGCGCTGGCCGTCCGAGTCGATTGCGTCACTCCTCGGCACGCAAAATGCTTGTGCGTCGTGCGAGTTGCGAAAGTCCTTGCGTCTGCCCTCGTCCGGCGGCTCCGATTCATCCGGCGACTTCTCGCGCATGCGAAAGTGCACGTGCGTTTCAGACTGAACGAAGAACTTTGGTCGGGAACGCACGTCCGCCGTTCGGCACGTTAGGAATGCTTTCGAACAAAGTGCACGGCGCTGAGGTTTATTCTTATGTACAAAACGGGCGAAAGGGGCTCTAAAGTGCGGGCTGCGACATGTTCAGATAGTGGATTACGGTAGCGTTGGACACGGCCATTTCTTCCACGATCAGCGGCGTAGCCCACGCCGGGAAGTGGTTGAGCCGGAAGAGAGACGTTCCCCACACGACCATGTTGAGGATGGCCACGCCCGAGCTAATAACCGTAATGACGAGGCCGGCGGAAACCTGAATTCGTGTCGTGAGGAACAGCGAACTCGCCGATTACGGATAATACCATATCAGTGACCGTAATCATTCCGGAGGCGAACACGATCGTGTTGGGCGGCGTGGCTACAGGCAGCGCGAACGCGAGCGAACAGGCCAATGCCGTCGGAAGCATGAAGTAGAGCGGGTGTATTTTCAGCGACGAAGCAAGCTCGGCCACGATGGGGATGAAGATGGACGCGGTCACCGTGTTGCTGCACACGTTGGTGAGCATGATGGTGATGCCCATGCAGATGGCCATGATGACAAGGCTGGGAAAGACATGCAAATGGCTCATAAGCTCGCCGATCCGATAGCTTAAATGGGATTCCTAAAAACAAAGGCGATGCACAGAAGCGATGCATTGAGGTGCGAAAGAACATACGCGAACTCCGGCAGCCATAGCAAATCCTCCCCCGAGAAGCAGGACTATGTTCCACGGAAATTTGGCTTGGACCGTTTTCCAGTCCAGAAGGCTGTTGCGCACCTTCATCTTGCGGTGTTTGTCTGAAAAGTGGTCCCCTCCGGGTTACTGGGCTTTCACTTGGACCGTTACCGTATCTTTTTCGCATGAAATCCGGAGTATCATCGGGAAGTGCGAACAAAAGAACGCAGATGAGAATGGCACTCGTAGCATCGGTCACGTATCTAAATGTGCGATCTGTTTGCGATGCTATACAATAGTCACGTACCCATCTTTAAAATATTCGCCGAACCCAGACACCACCTGCGGGTCGCGGAGGATCCATAGCGAAAGCAGGCAAAAGAATACCAACATCACTGCCCATTCAGAGAACGTAATCGGAGGGAGGTTATCGTAATTCGATTTTAATTTCCTCGTGACAATGTCGCTTCCCTTCGGTGTGTTTCTCAAGAAAATAATGGCTAGCACCAGCCAGCAGAGGATCAAGATTGTTATGACCATGGGGACGGCGAATACCATCCAGGAGAAGAAGTTGATTCCCGTGTCGGCACCGGGGTATAATCTGAATAAACGGCTTTGTCCTTAAGTTCAAACTTTTGTTTTCGCTGTACTTATTAAGCTGTCCAATCAGAATCAAGTTCGAAGCCGTGCCCGTAATTGTACCCATGCCGCCGACGTTCGCAGCGGTGCTGACCGAGATCAGAAGACCTTTGGCCATTCTCAATTCTTCTGACGACAAGATCTCGTGAATTTCGCTAAATAACAGTGGTTAACTCGTGATCACAACAACCTTTAAACAGGGTGTACCGATGTTTGTTAGAGGCCAAACTGAGACGACGTTGTTGATCGACGCTGAGGGATCTTCTTCGGCCCGACAGCGCCATCGACTCTCGGTTCGAATGCTCATGGTCTAACATGGTCCCCAGCTCGTATTGTCCACGATGATTCTTGACAAGTTCAACGATCACCGACTGTACGATAGGCACCATCAACGCTGTTGTTGCTGTGTTCGAAATCCACATGCTTAGGAATCCGGTGACCGCCATGAATCCGAACATAATCCTGTAGGGAAATAGCATGTGTCTTAGGCAGTGATGGGAAACGAGCCGGCCCGCCAAACCGGGCCGGGCAATCGGGCCGACATCGGTTTTCGAAAAAGAAGTATTTAGCATCGGTTTTTGGTTTTCCAAGAAAAAACAAAAAACCAAAAACCGATGCTACTCGAGAATTTCGAAACGGGGGCGGCCCGGTTCCCATCACTGGTCTTAGGGCTCGCAATGTCTTACCAATGGGGCTGCGATCCTACGATAGACAGAACGAAGAGAGCTATTCTTTTGTGCAGCTTACTCTTCTCGACAGCGCAGGCTACCATGAGTCCTCCGATGAAGAGAAAACTTGTGTCCTATAAACTGCTGGTTTAAGTTGTTCTCTTGTGTCTCTCAACGAACCGATACATACACCCTTGAAACCTTCTCGGAGGGCATAATTCCCATCAGCGGGAAAACAACCAGAGGGATCAAGGCTGTTATCGCCAGCGGGAGTATCTCCATGACCCAGAATATCTCCATGACCAGCACACAGTAGGCACATCGTGCTTCCAGCTGAAAATTGCGGCTTTCTAGACAAGTTCTTCATGGACTTTGGCCTTACCACATTGTTAGGAAATATGAACAATAATGGAAGCAACAACAGAGGAGTCAAAACGAGAATAATGGATTTTTTGTACACTTTGATATTTGCCCATATCGGTGCTCTGTAAACAGGCTCTTCAGTCATTGCGGTCTCAACGACGTCAACTCACTTCTGTGGCTCAAGGCGTTCGAAATACATCAGAACCGTTTGATTTAGGAGAACGGCAATGTCGCACTCGGTAAGTGTTCGACCATAAACTGATCTTTGTTGCCGTTCTGAAAAGAACGCCAGCCGAAATTTAACTAATTGTGACAGCGGTGCAGACAGTAATTGAAATGCGTGACATAAGACAAAGTTGATGGAACACGTTGACTAACACGCTTGGGTGACAGTACTCCGCGCAAAAACAACCTCGTATGGCGAACACTGATTGCGGACAGGTGCACTCGAGCGAGATGGCGGCTCAGTTACCAAGTCACAACTCCGCCGTCATAAGATCTTCATGCTAATCGCCGATGCGATGCAGAGAATCCGGATCACGGACTTTTTCACGGCCTGAAACGGACAGTCTTTGATGAATGAATATGGTCGACCTTGGGCTGTCACCGTACGATGACAGTATTTGTAGGGTCGCAACAACTTTGCACGAGTTCCTGTATCAAAAGTCCACATAATTCGGCCGCTGAACAGTACACAGTTTTCACGCAACGGATACACAAATTTTGTCGAGATTCTCTACAGCTTTATAACCAGCTAGACGGCGAATATTTGAAGATATGGAAACGTAGCCGAACCTTTCGCGGCTGTAGGCACACTATGTGCTGATCTACTGCACCGCCCTGATCAAAAATTACTGAGCGACAGATGATAGATGGGAGTTTGCGGTAGTGATGGAGAAGTCAACGATGTCGTCGTTCACCGTCATCGGATTCGCTGGTCGCTGGAGGTTCTTTGCCGAGTTCAACACCCATTGTATCAAGACCATCCATCGTTTAGCCGTCCTATATTTGAAACTCCGAGCATGACCGTTTCTCGAGGCTCAAATGTGGGACTAAACAGGATTCCAACTGAACTTTAGCAAAGCATTGCAGAACTTGTTCTTCGCCCACAGGACGGAGTGCGTTCTTGAAGAAACAGTGGAGAAACAACTTCCTTATACTCATTTTTTATTTCGTATTTGTTTAATGCCTTTCAAGGTAGTCGCGCGTTGATCGCAAACTATAGACGACGCTAGACAACATTCATTACCCATAATCAGGAATAACTTGTTCGACTGTGCAGACATCAGTATATACACAAAACAATCCAACAAATCTCGCAACGAGGGATGAGCACAACAGTGGGGCGACGGTTTTCCATACGGAAATACAACAACGACAGTAATAAATTAAAGTTCGAAGTAGACTTAGTGAGTTTGCACCTCCTTGGGTATGTGGAAGAATGAGATAGGAATGAAACTGAGCATTGTTGGAATGAAGATGAGGCCGTGCACCATGCCAAGGAACATGGTCAGCCAAATGGTCTTGAAGAAGGTCAGGATGATGTAAGCATCAACCGTGTACAGAATGGATATTCCGGTGATGGTGGAAGTGGCTCCCTGTGTGAATACCATATTAGAAGCTATTGACTTAATGAACTCACCTGGAAGATGGGCCATCCCAAGTGCTCCAGAGCTCCTACTACTCTCTCGTGCGTGTCGCCGTGGGACGTCACGAAAGCGTAAACAATATGCGCTGACAAGTCAACAGCAAAACCGATGCTCATGATGATGGAGATCATGGAGACGGCGTCCAGATTCACTCCCCAGTGGGTCATGTAGCCAAACACTCCGATGTTGATCGAGATAATCGAGATTAGAATTAGAATAGCTAAGAAGGCATGATATACGATTCAATAGGGGACCGTTAAATTACCCGAGGGAAGACTGGGCACGAGGAAAATTGAAATGGCCGTCATGCAGCCAAGCGAGATGAGGACGTTCTGAAGCGTCGCCGGCAGAATGATGAGGTACTGATCGGCGAACGGAAAGGCTTCGTAGTAAATTTCGATGTGGAAAGGTTGCGCATCAGCGATGTCTCTGAGCATCTTCGTCGCGTGCTTGTGGTCATTAGGCTCAACTATGTTCTTCATCGCAATCTACAATGTCAGTATTTTGGAATTGCACCTTCTTCTTTCCTGCAAACCTGAAATCGGAACGCTTCCAACTCGTGGGTGGTTTCATTGTAAAACATGTCGGTCTTCCACTGGTTGCTCGCTCCTGTGTATTTCAGCCAGGAGTTCAACTTTTTGTTCCACAGTTTCTCGGTGTTCTCCAATTCGACGTTGAGGTCGTCGAGATAGTTCAAGTACTCCAAGAAGAAGAATACCGTGCCCCGTCGGCCTAGAGTGTATTCGGTGTCTTCGAACGCCCGCACCACAGCCATCATTTGCTCTCTGAAAGCAATATATAAAAACTGCGCTGTCATCAATTCTTCGCGCTACCTCTGCACAGGATCAGTGAAATTTGGTGGTTGTAGCACCGCCACATGGAGTTGTGGTCCTTGAGCCCAAAACTTTTTCAAATCTTCGAAGTATCTCGCAATGTAATGGTCGTTTGTCACTAGGTTTCCGGGGTTCAGTCCTTCTCGGAAGTTAACGCATCCAACGATGGCTACCGCCATGTAGCCAACGTAGAGCACGCAGACAAGCACTCTGACCCAGTTCTTCAACAAGAAAGGACCGTAGGTGTACGTAAAGAACTTCTGGATGACCCCATCTTCATGTACAGCCTCGGCATTTTCTTTTTCCAGCTGCATCTTGTTCTCCAGGTCGGCTCCTGGACCACTGTAGATGATTTCGTTACTGGTAGTTTCCGTCTTGATAGTCTCCTTCTTGAGCTCTTCTTCGTCGTCGATAAAGATCTTCTGCACACTTTTCATTTGAAGCTCTTCTGGTTGCAGCTGTGCAGCGTCGTTCTTGCACACTTGGAACTGCTTGAAGTTCTCGGGGTAAACTTGCGGCGAGTCGCATTTACTGACGTCGACCACTTTTTGCGTTTTCACCGGTTTGCGGTCTACTTTCGTCAGAAAGAGACAATGTCTTCGTTCGTGTTCAATGTCGCCCATGATCGCCATGAAACCGGCGAAAAACGTCAACTAAACGGAGTGGCTACCACACAGCGAGACGGGTACACCATTATACCTGCAAAATGTAGCAAACGGCCACGGCGGCGCACGCATAGCTGCAGAAAAACTGGATTCCGGGCAGGTCGGTTATACAGCCGATGGCGAACGAAAGGACGTCGGTAATGTTGGTGATGCTGACCGCTACTCCGGCGTGCGCCATCATGTCCGACATGCGGTCGGGCACGGAAAGCGACTTATCCGTCTGCTCCCAGCAAGCGTTCATGATGAACATGTCGTCGATTCCGATAGCTAAAAATTAGGTTTTAGCCTTAATAGGCGCCTTTCAAAAATCAGTACCTATGATCAAGAACGGGATGATGGTGTTGATGACATTGTACGGTACGCCGAGGAACATCATCATGCCAAAAGCACCGGAGATGGCCAACAGAGTCGTGAACAGACCACAACAGGCTACATAAGGTTTGCTGCGAACCCAGTCGATTTGCCCAAATCGCGAAGACGACACTCTTCGGAAGGCGAACGAGCATACGATCGCGAATATGGACAGAGAACTGAAACTGAAGACGAAGTTGGGCACGAAACGGTTGGCATTTTCGTCGAGCCCGTCTTCGAGTGATTGGTAGTGGGCGAAGGATACTTCGATGAGCTCTGATTCGAACACATGTAGAAGGAATTTTTCCACGGCGTAAGAGAAATCTGCGGAGTATTGCCGTATAGTTTCTTCTTCCTGTTTCAAAAAGAAGAAAATTTGAGTGATCTTCGCTTCCTGCACAGTGTGATCCGTCTCGTTTAGAGTGATATCTCCCAGAGTGGTTCCCAGGTATGCGGGAGTATCCTAAAGACAGATTTGGTGAGCGGAAGGTGGAAAAAGGAATAACCTGATTTCCGCCTTTCGGGTAGGTTAGATCAATCACTCTTCCCACTTTCGACATCTGCTGGAACATCGCGATATGTTCGTTACCACCGCACACCCAGTCGTAATTCAGACACAGATCCTGTAATTTGTCAATGAACAACGCGCACGACACCTTTTCCCACCTGATAAGTGAGATTGTACTTCCGATCGGCCGTCGACACAGTGATATTGTTCATGATCCAGCTGTTGAGCACTTCGATCTCGGAAAGGACCTCGGGTCGAAGAACGTTCCCTCCATCTTTCGACTTGATGAGGATATTCACAAAACGCTTGTTTTTAAAAGACTTTCCGGGTAAGAATTTGTTTTCGTTGAGTGGCCACAACGTACTGAACACGTTGAGTTCGTGTCGCCACCTAGGGGCACTTTGAAGAGGCTGCGCAAGTCAAACAACTCACCTCGCCTCTTTCGGGGTGAAAACGTAGGCTGGATCATCTACGCGTAGTTCGTTCAAGCGGTAAAAACCGGCGGACAGAATAGGGATAATAATGAGAGACAAAGTGACCAAAGTCCATCTGTAGGTGTAGCAGAAATAGCCGTACCGCTGGAAGAATCTGCGCAGAACGGGCTCAAGCGAGGGCACTCCCATCGGAGCAAGCTCTGGAAGTAAAGCCGAAAATGCTACAGGGGCTTGATCCATGAGGGGTGGTGACTGGCAAAAAATGATAATCGACCGACTTCCACGACATCATACGCATAGTTGACCCGGCGAGCACAGAAAAAAGCTTCATCATAGTCATCAACTCCACTCCATGTCCGACATTCGCGCAACGCCAAATTATCAGTTTTTTGTCAATATCGCGACAACAAACTACTTCCACTCGACTGCAATAGGAACAATAGGGACCACCTATGTGCAGAGAGAGAGGCAGTCGCCGGTAGTCATACCCGGGAGCTAACCAGACACTTTCACTTATCCACTTCCCTGGAAAGTGATCGAATGGTGGAAATTCAACCGATGCTTGGCGCGATCGCAAAGGATAACGATGAGAAGATGAGAGTGCGCGGCCGACAGAGATCCAGAAACAAAGAAAGTGAATCCGACGCGTCGTCTCCGTCGCGGTTCAGACACAATTGGTGCATTTGAGGGTCGCCTCGAAGAACACAGGAGCAGAATAATTGGGGAAATGGACGACAGCTCACGGTGTGAAACACAGAGATCCTGTCTCACCTTACGGCGATCATCGACCGTGAACACTAATATGTCTCGGAGGGGTCTTCTACCTCAAAAGGGTTCGTTCCACCTCACGTCGACAGTTAGGTCGGTGCAGAGAACTTTTGGGACAGGAATGAGTAAACGATGAAAGCATAGCCGACTAGGCATTGATGAACGAAGCATAAAAGTCGGAATTTAACGCAAACTACCGGAGGAATGCGGATTAAGGTCAGAACGCAAATGGTCGCAGGCTTGACGTGAGTCACTCACTCAATTTGTTCGGCGATTTCTCTTTCAACCACTTCGCCCTTGGATGAGATGAGCCTGAGAATATAACATCTGATAGGATTTGCGTGACCGCGGTGGATTTGCGATCCGAGGATGCGAAACTGAACATTGCGCGTGATCGGAAAGGCAAGTTGCGGAAATCGGAAACGACTGATAAGTGCTGTGGATAATGGAATTGCGCGGAGCGCCAGCGTTTACAACGTTCGCGTCGCGCACTGAAACAATCGCTTCCTCTTCCATCCTGAACGTCATTTGCATTCCAGAGTGCTGACTAAGGAGGGCTGGACGGATCTGTGCAAACGCCTAAACGGTGTCATATGCAAATTGCGGATATCGTTTGTGAGCGCTGGAACCATCCCAGAGAGAAAAACCTCGTGCATTTTCCTCCCTCACTGTTCCACATACATCGATTCTCATTGATCAAATGGTGTTGCTTAGGGGGGTACTAATTCCATAGTCACTTCATAGCTAGTCACCATATGCTACTGAAGTTAAATCTTCCTAGAAGAAGGGCTTTTATAAAGGCAGGTGGTTCCAGATTTGGCTAGTCACCGGATACTATTGAGCTAGGAGGAAGTTTGTCCAATTACCTCACATGATTGTCCAATGGATTTATCTGATTTTGTAAAAGGAACCCAAGAAAGACGTAAAAGCTAAATCTCATTGACTCAGAATCAATTTAAGGAATGTAGACCTTCTATTTCATCAACCAGGAAAACCGGTGTTTCGCAAAGCAAATCATGTAAATTCATTCAAGCAGTATTTCTAAAAACGCGAACTATGATCACAAAACGGTAGGTCATATTTGATCGTTTGTAGAAAATGACACTTTCGATCGCGTAAGCGTACATCGTTACAGTGTTTTGTAGAGGGACGTAGCCGACCTATATTTTTCACTTTCGCCCATTTCAATGCGCGACGTCCACTCATGCAAAACTGGACCCGCACAGGGATCAATACGCAGAAGGAGATGCTCAGGATATAGCATTTTCCATCAGTTCACAAGTGAAATACATACGGCTGGAACACAATTGGACCATCACCTACAATTTATCCAAACGTACTTTCATACGAACAAGTGCACTAGCGATAGAGAAAAGGCCTCGGGATAACATAGAGGGTACCGTCTCAAAAATTGGGAGTTTAGCTATAAACGAAAGTGGACACACCGGCGGATTCACCGCGACAGCGTTGCATACTAGTGCCGTACGCAAATTACCACGGGGAAAACAAATACAATACAGGTTCGCGCAGGCGATGGGCACCTCGAAAACCGGATGAACTGGTCACTGCCGTTCTTTTCCCTCACGCCCGCGCGCCCTCAACTTACCGGTGTTTGTACACGCTCCAAACACGGCGGTTGATATTCTCACGAACGCTTATTGTGTTCTTTTGAATAAACATTTTCGGAACGTGAAGATGATATTGTGTATGTTTGCGTTATATGTGCGCTACTCGTTTTTTTTCGTGATCGTATAGTTATGCGTAAAGTTCGAAAACGAAGCGCCTTATACATGTTCACCGTTCTTTCTTCTTTTTATTCTACTTGTAGACACTTAGGAAATCGACTCCTAATCTCACTTCATATGAGAGAACGCAGCACATATATAAGAAAAGAGTTTATTGATTACTTAAACACAATACAATATCACTTAATACAATACTACTTATCACTTGGCAGAATCCTTCGGCATCTTTACGAAACGGCCCTTCTCATCTCGAAGGCGAAGAACCTGCTTCTTCTTGGGTTTCCGCTTTGTGGATCGCTCCATGTCGTCCTCGGGAGGCACACGAAGAGCGCGCTTCGGAGGCTCTGCAGCACGCCGGGACGTCTTTCTCACCTTGCGCTTCTCAGACCGCTCATCTGGTTCTTCAGGAGGCGCTGGCTTACGGCGTCTAACCGACTGCTCGCCACTCGGCTTCGCACGCTTCGGCTTCTCGGACTTCTCAGGGGGCGGCGCAGGGGTTTCACAGGTGGTCAGGTCCGATTTTGGGCTTTCGACGGCGGTGATGAGAGACTTCGAAGTCGGCGGTGGAGGCTCAGGCGTCGAGGAAGGCGTAGATCCCGATGAGTTTGAAGAGGAAGCCATCTTGGAAGAGATCAGCGGACTGAATAACTCATTTCTAAACCACCGCTTTATATACCCTCATGTAGACAGAATAGACTGTCTGACGAATGAAAGGGCAGCCGGGCTAAGGTCACCGCTCATTTTCAGACAGTAGTTCGGAATCTTCTGGAAGCCTCTGCAGAAGACCTGTCTAC
>KN172497.1:2856-26362 GCA_000757755.1 Steinernema glaseri
ATTTCTTGTCATGACAGTCCCATTCCAGCGACGTGCTCCATGCTGTTTGACCCGGTCAGCTTCACCTACGCCTATGGAGAAGGTCTCTGTGGCGAGATCACGGAGCACTACGCCGACAAGATCACCTCGATTACGGTGGTCAGCGCCATCGGGGTGCTGGACATGACGTCCTTCTTGCAACTCATAAAGCTCAGAGCCACCGCTGTAGGAAGCTCTACCGCGCATCAGCGCAAACGCCGCGAAGTCCGCTTCTTCTTCCAGGTACTTCCTAAGTAACACCCTTCTCCTAAACCTTCCTCAGGCTTGTGCTCAAAGCTCCCTCCTGATGAGCACACTCGTGTTCTTCTTCTACCTCGTGGACCTCAACACCGAGAGCGTTTGGTACGTCTACGTCACCACCACACTCATCTGGATGCTAGTCCACTGCCTGGATGGGTAGGTTCAGAAGGAGCTGACCTCAAGACTTCATATATATTATTCTAGAGTGGTTGTCATCATCTTCAATGGTGAAGTTCGCCGCATCATTCGGGGGAAATTCAAGAGGATTCGCGGATCTTCGGATGCCAAGACGGAAAGCCAGAATGTGAACACTGTTCAAGCACAAACTGATCAAAAACTTTAAGTGAAAGTTACAGACAAAACCCGTTTTTTACAATAACATATGTACGTCATAAAATGTATGATTAATTCATCTGTAATATCTATAAGAGAGCCTCTATTAAAGCTGTCAAAAAATATTCTATACTCAAAGAAGAACTGGTGAAACGTTATCCGTTGATTCAAGGCCACGTTTTAATCTTGTTTTTACCACAATGTTTAATATTAACGAGGGCACTAGATAAACGTGACTCATAAATTCTTCGACTCATATAGCAAAGTGCTTCCCGTTGTCGTCCGTAGTCATCATCTTCAATAGCGAAGTGCAGAAGAAGATTCCGTAAACCCCTTAAGTCGTAACAGCTTCGGGTCTTCAAGCAACAACATCCCATTCCTCTGATACTTGGTTCTGTAAAGCTCATGAAAACAACTATCCTGAAAAATTATTAATTTATTTGATAAGTCCCTTTGTGCGCCACACATTATGCTCCTTACCCTGTTCCTTTCTTAAAGATCAGGTGCTAGCAGACCGTCAACAACCACGCACTCGACGCTAGATTATAGCTGTTTTGCTTTGCTCTCTCAATAAGATATGGAATGTAGAGCAAATTCCGAGTATCCGATGAATACACAAAAACTGAATGAGTTAATTAGGTGAAAGACAATAGAAGTATACATGGAAATGTCCCATTGCGAAAAAGGTTTTTTTCACATGTCCCGTTCCTGGTTCTATTGTCGCCACTTCTACCGAGTGAGAACCAGTTAACCGGAAGTAAAAGAAGTAGCACATTTGCAATCAGCACACATTGTTCTGAGCTCATTTGTTCGGCTTGCTCACTGTCATTCATGGGCCTGCTGCGAAGCTCCATGACACATTATCATCTTGTGTGATGCTTTGTTTTGCGTCATCCTTTCGGCGGGCAGACGTACAGAGCGGCTAGCCTTTCCGGTTGGGAGGAAACAGCAGTGAATACTGAAACTAATAAACGGATATTTTTAAACCCAGTCAGTCGATTTGGCACACAAGAAGGGTTCCTACAAACCTCAACTATGCTGAACATTTTAGCAGCCACAAACGAGAATAAGCTGCGGAGCATTTGGCTGCTTTGATGTTCAAGTGGAACCTGGCAAACCATTAAAATGATGGGACATTTTCTCTTTGGACCCTCAAGAGATGTTGAATTTATAAAACAGGGCTGTGTAGGGTTTGAAGCTGTTGTTTTGACGTTTATGTTCAAAACTCATTCTGTCACGATATCGTAGAAGATACTTGCCCCATAATGAACGACTCCATGTGTATTGTCCTGGCCAATAAGTGGCCATTTACAGTCGCCTATGTTCCACAACTCCACCTCATAATCTTTGTACTTCTACATAATATTCGGCATTGTGACGTCCTCCTTTATTTACCTCAAGAACATACTGAGAACGAAACTGGCACCTTGTTTACCTTCCTTTCTAGAAAGTGTTATACATAGCAGCCCAATATCTACACCTATTTAGTGTCCACAGTGACCTTATCTACCGTACCCGGACAAAAAAAGGCGAAAGAATAAAGAGCAAAAGACAAAAAAGCGAAAGGCAAAAAGATCAAAAAATTAAAATATTTTGATCTGCGAGTAATTCTACCGTAATTTAGTCTCTTGCAGCTTTGCACGCTCATGAAAACAGCTTGCACGCTCAGCTTAGGCTTATGCTTAGTGCTGATGTTTTGGTTCAAACGTTTTGGCTTTTAATTTAATTTTTGTTCTTCGCTGTTTTGCCTTTCGCTCTTTTTTTCACCCTTGGTTTCCCGGTGCCCTTATCTACATATACCATATCTATAATATCAGCTGCTTTTTTCAGAATCGAGAGACTCAAAAGACCTCTTTCGATCACAAACATTCAGGACACTATAAAACCGCTTCCCTGTGTGGCTAAGCATGTAAACATGTTTTCATGAGCCAAGTTTATTCCGGCCAGCAGTGCATGCAGGACATCATTGAATTTGGTCTAGTAGGCAGCATATCTAATTGTAGTAAAAACATTTACCTCTTATAATCTTCTAACAAACACCTGGCAAAGGAAGAAAAGGGCTCATGATAGAATTACAGATTTGCACGACCAACTGCTTATAGTGCTCCAATTCAGTAAAAGTTCTTGTGCGAAAGCAAAACAAGAAAAGCAAAACAAGAACAGGCAGGCATTGTAAATCAGCACCGCTTGTTCCGGCGCCCACTGACTCAATGGTCATTACGGTTACCTCATTATTCTGAAGCATTCTTAGAACATGCATATTTACGAAAATACCGGCAGGGTATTGTACCACCACAATAACGAAGCTCCTCCCATGCGACAATTGCTCTTAAGTTAGTCAGATTTCCCTCGTTTGCATTAGAAGCAGATCCAAGGGGTGTGGCCCAGTACGCAGTATTTAACCTACAAAAAATATCCATCTCAGAAGAAGATGGAGATCCTTCCAGAGTTCAACACTACGAACGCGGCCTTCTTAACCGGAACGGTATTCCGTCTCTGATGATCCTAATCATTAACTGTGTCCTCTTCAGATCGGACTTCTTGGTCTCGTGACGAACATTGTGGTCGCTATTGCTGTACGGAAGAGTTCTTCATTTGGTTATGCCTTCGGCACTCTCTGCCTTTCCCAAACCATCGCCGACATTGGGATGTGCGCCACGTTTGTATTCATGACCTCTGGGATATCCCTCATGTAAGTGGCTCGCTTAACTAAACGATGAGAAATCTGTGATTTGAACCTTCCATGACACTTGATTAGCTATTTTTAACTTTAGCTGCAGGAAAACTGACCTTACAAATCATATTATGAGCAGAAAATACGACGGTTTAACATATAATGGTGAAACTAATATGTTTAGTACCAGTGTCGATGTTTGTAACAAACAAAGAGAAAGGTTATCAAGGGGCATGCCTTTTTTGTGGATTTTTTGCAACCTTCGCTTGTAGAGAGCCCTCCTGGCACTCGACCTACCTCGGTCGCCGCTCGGGCCAGCTGCTCATCTTCTTCTGGGAAGGCTCCATCTTCACGCACCTCTTCTCGGCCGTGAACCGCGCCATCGCCATCAACTTCCCCCTCCGCTACAACGCCATCTTCGGGAACCTGAAGGTCACGCGCTACATCGTCCTCTTCATCTGGACCGTCTCGGCCATCCAAGCCTCTCCCTACTTCATTCGTGGGCTTTATCTCCTTTTCTTATCATGACAGTCCCATTCTAGCGACATGCTCCATGCTGTTCGACCCGGTCAGCTTCACCTACGCCTACGGAGAAGGTCTCTGTGGCGACATAACTGAGAACTATGCTGATAAGATCACCTCTATTACTGTAGTAACCACAATTGGAACGCTTGACTTCACCTCATTTCTTCGACTGGTAAAACTCAGGGCAACTGTAGCAGGCGCTATCAACACTCAAGAATGTAAACGCCGTGAAGTGCGCTTCTTCTTCCAAGTAGGTCCTTGCGTCGATCTTTCTTCTACATCCTCTTCAGGCTTGTGCTCAAAGCTCCCTCCTCATGAGCACTCTCGTGTTCTTCTTCTACCTGGTTTACCTCAACGAAGATCCCTGGTACGTCTACATCACCACTACACTTATCTGGATGTTGGTCCACTGCCTAGATGGGTATGACAAACATGAGTCCTCTCAAATCCGGCTTTCCTAATTTTAGGGCCATCATTATAGTGTTCAACAGAGAAGTGCGACGCATCATTCGAGGAAAACTGATGGGGCTCGACATTTCTGTTGGTTACAGCCTCACGAATCAAAATCAAACATCCAATCGAGCGCAGTCACGTCCCGACTCCAACCACAATTCCAATATTACCACAATTTCATGACCAATATCAGTCTTGTAAACTTTTCCTTGAGTGTAAGTAGTATCGGATTGAATCAGTGTCACATTCTTCTATTCGTTAATAAACTATTGATCTGTTCTTACATCAGAATACGGTGGACCATAAACATCACACCAATCTCCATACCATTATTATTTTTTATTTTTAAAGGTTCAGATAGAACGATATATTTCGCAATGTTCTTTAAGGCCACTTTACAGTCGGTTTTCTTAGAACACTCATATTAATGATGTAGTACTGTTGGCGTAAAGTACTGCTGTTGATTGACCTAATTAAGTTAGAAAGTGTGTGAACTTCGGTCGTCACCGTCTGTAAAAAGAATACAGCCAGCACTGGGCTAGTGGAAAAAGGCACTAGATAAGAAGGACGCACGTAAACGACCATGTTCAGGGCTGTGTGCTGACTCAAGTACCCGGCATCCGGTTTTGCAATGTACCCTCCGGCATCTGGTGTCCGTTTAAAAAATTGACCTCCTTACAGCTCTGATGTTCTCTATACTGTGCTAATTCTGCCCGACAATCGGCTTAATTGTACAGAAAATGTTGAAGATCTATAATGCCTAAATTATAAAATGACAGTCATCTAGTATAGCGTTCATTGATCATATGTAAGATGTCTCAATGAGGCAATCAAAAGGCAATTTGCAAATGACCTATCAAGAAAAGAGCGGAGTAATTTAACTAGGGTACAAGTGGTGCGCATCATGGTTAACCGGAGGACAGTTCAGCTCGCATAAGCATCCGTGACTCTTTCAACAATCTTCATTTAGAACAACCAATAATTCCATTCATTTAACATTTCGTTATAGCAGTGGATGTTGATTTTGTTGAATTTCGTGAGGCTTCGGCTCGCTGCAGAGACCTTCTTCCGCGAAGGATATTGCGTATCTCCGCGTTGCAAATTATGGCGATCATCCTGAAGTAGGCCTTTAGCTAATGAATCTTCTCGAGAGTCTTTACGGGTGCACGGCGGGAATAAAGACCCACGCAAAGGTGGTCGTGTCAAAGCGATACCAGCTGTTCCCTGGATGGATATTGGTGAGGTAGAAGAAGGAGATTAGAGAGTACATAAGTAGGATGCACTGCGCGCAAGTCTAAATAAATATATTCATAGCCTGTAGAGTAAAGAATGAAAACTTGGAGAAAGAAGCCAAGCTGGAAGGCAGCTGCAAGTTCATCAGGAACACCGGAGCATGGATTTCTCAGCTTCACAAGTCTTAAGCATGAAGCAACGAGGAGAATTCCGATGATGGTGACGACGATGATAGAGAGCGCGTCAGTGTAGTACCGATTGATCTTGGCGCAGAGGCTGCTTCCGTAACCATAGGTGAAGGTTGTGGGATCGAAGACCATGGTACATGGTGCTGAAGGAAGTGGTAGAGGAGAGGGTCAAATTTGATATTGAAGATAGGCCGTCCATAAGTCAATGGATACTCCAGAAGCAAGTAAGGACTCTACTTAGAAAAGTACGTCAGCGAAACTGTAACGCGATGAAAGAGGTATAACTTTTTGGTAATTATTCGGATTCATCTAAAATTGGATCCATTCATTCCTAAGGGATTATTTTACAGTAATTTATAACCTGTCCTCGAAATAACCACTTTGTGTTATCATACGAGCTTCTACATGTATCCGAACGGTGCCAACTTACGTATAAAATGGGGCACGGCTTGAAAGAGAGCAAGCGCCCATACTAGCGCAACAGCTTTCTTTGTAACCTTCTGCTCTGAAAACATCTGGTGGTACTTTTGTGGACTGAAGACCATAATCGTGCGATTCACGACCGCCAACAGATGGTTCCATATCGAAGCTTGCCAGAAGAAGATGACGTACTGTCCAGAACGTTCACCCAAGTAGGTTCTGTGCCATGATGGGTTTCTAAAGTGTATTTGTCCTAAATACTGAACTACTACTTCCTCACATGGCGGTCATGAGAGCTGTGACGATGGCAAACGTCGCGCACAGTCCAATATTAGCGATGACTTGAGAGAAGCAGATTGTCCCGAAGGCGTATCCAAATGTGGAAGCTCTCCGTAGAGCGTAGCCCAGCACGGTGTTCAAGATTATCCCCAGTATTCCGACCTACGAGTGGTGTGTAAAAGAGCGCCTTTTTGAGCAACTTACAAGAACGGTAATGTTGACGGCAGAGATAGGATTGAATTGAGACATTCCGTAATTGTTGACCTGAAGAAGGCCTGAATGAGTACTAGAGGAAGCTCACTGAAGTCACATGCATAAATGAACCCTCAGGTTTACAAAAATCTGGAATTACGTTAACAGCAAATTCTCCACAATGTCCACCTTTAGGTCTTGAGGTCGATCTAATATAAAATTTATAATTTAATTTCTGAAATAAGCAGATGTCAAATTTCAAAACACTCCTTCAAGACAATATTGCGAAGGAAGTTCACAAACGAAGGCCGGGTGGTAAAAAAAGGACAAAAATAAGGAAAGGGAAGTGATGTGACATGTTGTGGTAGAAGGGGTTGTGCCCAACCGCTGTAAAGCAGCAGGGGTCCAGTAAGATATGTATAAACACCCAAGAGACGTGGTGATCCTGAAGTTTGCAAAGAGTGCGAAAAGAGTGTTGCACAACAATGTATTTAAAATATTCCTCAAATGCACCTTGTGTTGAAAGAAAAGCTCGTCACTAACTTCACTGAACATGTAAGCGGCAAAACTCGACGCAAAAAGACATTTGACCGAAAACCGGTGCGCCGAATGGACGTTTTACCGAAGTCATCCGTAATGCTTATGCTAACTGTAAGAAGCAAAACATTACTTTATTAAAGTTACTTTATAAGATTTGTACACAATTCTAGCTTTCGGTAAAATGCCTTTCGGTAAACGGTTTTCGGTATAATGACCGGTCGCGATTCTAACTAAAAAATGTGATTTTGTCAAAAATCGAATCACCGATTTGAGTAAATTCCCGTCTAGGGTTGTTTTTTATCAAAAAAACACCTCTCTTGGCATCGAAGATCTACTCGGTGTCCAATAAGGATGAATTAAGTATTGGGAGAACTATGGTAGGGAGAACTATGAAAGTAAAGCATCGACCCATAGGAGGGTGAAGCACTCGGGTTTGACGACTTGTTCTTCTGTGTCCCTTAAAAGTCACACAACTGTCTTATCTTCTTTTAACTGGAACTGCTAGTTCGATCAGCACTGCTCCCCTGTTCCTTGTCAACGATCAAAGCCTACAACTCTTTTGCATATATTTCCGTTTAAATTTGCGTAATCGACTTTTGGCGCAAATCTTTCCACGGAACGGTGGCACGCGCCCGACCATCTGTATCCTGTAAACGTGGCAAACATGTTTTCGTCCGGCTTAGAACCGGGATACGCATAAAAAAGAACTGTCGGTTAGCTGTCCCTTCAGTACGTTCTCGTAATGATATTGGCTACGTTTTTCTATTCTTCCTATCGTTTTACGTTAAACGCGAAATTAGGTCGCAATTTCATTCCTTTCACAATTACCACTTTGCTATTTGCACTATAAGTAGTTGTAATGTTTAGTCAATCAAATTTTGTTCCACTTAAACTCGACCTCATGAGTAAGGTTGGCATTCGGCTTGAGATCCTTGGACTCGAATTCGACTCGAAAGCGAAAACTTGAACTACTTCGAGTCGAAGTCGAGTCGAGTGCCAAGCCTACTTAGGAGTAACCAAGAATAAGACATTCGACTCCAGATCCTCGAACTCAAACTCTAAAAACCGAAAAAGACTCGAACGCAAAAACTCAACTCGAGTCGAGTTTCAACCCTACTCAGAAGTAACCTAGAGCTAAGAATAAGTGATAAGGCATTTAAATCCAATTTATTTTTAAAGATTTATAATTTATTGTAGAGAAAAGTAAGCATAAATGTACAGCGTCATGAATAGTCCTTCATTATTAAGGCTTCCTTTCTTAAACATTCTTAGAACTGTTCAGCCCTCGAATACTGCTCCTGGATTTTCAAGGAGGTTTCCACCCACGGCAAGGTCGTCGCATTTGACTTTCACGAACTCGATGAAAATTCTAAACCTCATTTCATCAGCACGACATGTCACCATCACACTTACCTCGTGCGGTGGATAGCCAGGCACTCGGCCACTATCTCGTTAAGAAGTTCGGCCGTTTTCGCATTTTCTTCTCTCGAGATGTTTTGCAGCGCACGACACTGGACATAGGCACAAGGGGCGCCTCCCCGGTGGAAGAACGTCTTCTTCGTGTTGATTTCAATCATGACGGTCTAAAGAGAGGGGGGAATAAAAAGCCCAATAAATACAGCCCAATAAATAATGGAATAAAAAGTTTCTAATATTTGACCTTATATGGCCGGCAGGATAGCCCTTACCTTCTCAGGCTTGTTAAAACGTTCGGCCAACAAAACGATCAATCTGGCTGGTAGATCTGGCGAAAACTTCGTCGCATTGGTGTCGATGATACAGAGCGGCATCTTCAAAAACCTTGCAGTTTTGATCGCCACAGCAGGCGCAGAAGTATTTATTGGCGGCCCGTCAAGGCCGACAGGCGCGATCCTTTCCTGTTTCCGTGTTCACCGCGTGAGTTACGTAAGGCACATGAGCAATTTGCATGATCAGCGAACCACACGATAGTGGCGAACCATGGCTTTCGTGAACTGCACGTTTTATTGCGTTCCTGGAACAGGGAACTGAAATTTTAGATCAGCTAAAAAGGAGTTGAGCTCCTAAAGCAATATCAAGAGATCCATAGCCTCGATACGGTTTTTAGAAAAAAGTCCTTTGACTGCAAACTTGACTTTTAGCCGATTACCACCTGTAGTCTTGGAATTCTTGAAGCAACCAAAACCCTAGTGCTTTAAAAGTGTCTGCTGCTTTAAGGTTATCCTCGTTAAAGTATGACTTAAATATGTAACGATTTCTTGTGGCTAGATGGAAGTTAGGAGAGATAACGCTAACAGGTGATTCATTTGTGTACGATAGCCAGTTCAACATATTGTTTATGACAAATTTTTCAAATTTGACCGGTGCCAGCAGCAAATACAGCGCTCTGCTATAAAACATTCGCGCGCATTTTAGGTATACAAAAAAGCACTAAAAAGCACTAAAAATACCCATATTTGCCACTTTCCTTGGTATACGGAATAACACCAACTGACAACGCTAGCTGGAATTTAATATGGCTACAACAGGTGATTCATACATTTTTTTGTGTTCACAGTACCCCCGTAGCTCATTCGCAGTACTGCAGCTTTCCGTGGCCAATATGACCCATATTGGCCACCTTTCTTGGTATAAGGAAGGTTAGTACATTCGAAAATATGATTTAAAGATATAACTATTAATTGTGGTTAGAAGGAAGCTGATAACGCTAGCTGGAATTTAATATAGCTACAACAGGTGATTCATTTGTATACGACAGCCAGGTCAACAGATTGTTTATGCCAAATTCGACCGGTGCTTGTAGCAAACACAGCGCTAAACCGCTTGCGAACCTTTTAAGCATATACAATTTGAACAAAAAACAAAACGGATTGGAATGACTGTTCGATGAACTCATGTGGCACGTTATCAGTTCCTCTCCTTTTGCAGTCCCAGAAAGGAAGTTCCCCACAATCATAACAGGTCATAGGAACTTTCCAAGTTGATAAGTTAACGATAAAAGATCATAAAAGATCATAGGGCGCGTTTGTCATTGAAGCAGGTTCGAAATCGTTGACCGATTTCTCAAAAACAACGCTCAGTGTTTGTCATACATGGACTCTGCTTACTTTAACCTTCGAGCGATAAGGGGAACATCAGTGGGCAGAACAGAACAGCGAGCTTCGCAATCACTATGTCTACAGATTTTGGTCGTTATGATCACCGCAATTCTTAGCTCGCCTAGCTGAGACTTGTGATGGTCGTAGTAGATTTCACTGGCAGTTTCGTTAATCTGTTTGATCCGGCCCACCTACTACGTGCTCTTAGCTGCAACTCTGCGAACGTGATCATTTGGTTTTTCGCGGAATAGGTTGTGCAGCTCGCCTGTGCATACAAACTTGTGTCATATAGTTGCGACGATACTGATCTTTCCGTTATTGTAGCACCTGGTCATTTCAGAGAGCGATGGCTTGCTGCGACCAAAATCTGATGCCGCTCTTCAGCCGCTTGACGATGCTGCTTGCGTTGACACAGATCTGTTTGTCGTTGACTCTGTACGCCATAAGCGCGTCAACAGCGCAATCGGTAAGCTTTTGTTGTCGTCGGCAAATGTTCTCGGAGATCTTTTAAAAGCTACTTATAGGAAAATACTTGCTTAAGTCCCTTTTTTAAGCATTTCATGACGGGCAGGAGGTTTTCAACAGAGAGCACTGCTCAGTTCTCAGAGGTTTAAATTAAGGAGTCAACGCAAAAAAAGAACAAAGTACGCCCTTAAAATTCTCCTCAAACCGGACTATAGGCTAGATTTCCTTGAAAAGCCTAGAAATAAGGCTAGAAAAGCCTTCAAGTCGAGCTTCTTTCTGTCATTTCCCAGTTCAGCTGAAACTCAAACCGTAAGCGAGGGTCACGGGTTTTAAATGATGACGATAAGGGATTCTTGGAGGGTCTTTTGTTGGTGGATCCCTTGTAACTTTGGAACCTAGTTTTATTCATAGATTGCATCGAACTTTGAATAACCTCAATGACTTATGCCGATCCCCTATATTGAATTTCAAAAAGCTTCGTTTAGCCGCTCTCCCTCGTCATCAACCCAGAGATGTACTGCTTCTCCTTGGCAGTCGTATCGCTAACCCAAATCGTCGGAACGTTCACCGTAGCTAGTAGAGAAGAAAATGATAAAAGTGAGGTGCTCCCACCATTGCCTCTCGAGTTCTTCGTTCTAGGTTTCCTAAGATGGCTAACGAGCATTTTCTACCTTCTCACAAATTTTCTCCTTTTATGGGCATTTATCCATATTTGTGCTCTGCATTCGAAACTGGACGCTTTAGCGACAGAAGACGATTTATTGAACATCAGCTTTATGACTTTCAATCTTCAGATGCTGCAGGTAAGCATTTGGTAACGCAATGGCTCCTGAAAATGATACATCAGGTCACTTTCTTCCTTTCTGCTATATGCGGTTTACTCGTCTTCTTCGCCGACATTCTTCCCAAGGAACGGCCGCCAACCTATAAGCCTCTCGAGGAAGCTTAATGCGGACGTTTACTTTCGGTAACGGGGAAAAGGACATCTAATCGATGGTGATGTGATAATGGTCGTATAATATGTACATAAACAGATTGAATATAACTTGCAGGACGCTCTTCTAGGTAGCAAAGAGGCCGAGGGCAATGGACGGTGCAATATACGCATTAAATTATAACGATAAGTAGATATGTGCTAGGTGGTTATAAAAAGGTAACTCCGTCTAATGGTTGCCTTCCCAGCGCTCCTAAGAACCGACAAATTCTAAGAATTGATTTGTTTATGATACCCCTCAATAAGTAAAACAATTAAAGCAATCGGTCAAGCATTAAATACCATCACATGTGCTCCACGGCAGCGTTCAACCCTTCTTAGTAAAATTGAGCTTCCAGATATGGTTCGTATCCTTGTTTGTCTTTCCTAGGACGTACACAGCCTCGTCGTCCTGTCCAACATGAAGAACCTTGTCGATCTGTTCTTTCCAGTTGATCGAGTCGGTCACCTCGTCCAACTTCCATTTGCTGAAGTGTTCATAAGATAATGGGCCTGGACTAAACATAGTATCTTTTGGATTTTCTAAAATTCTAGATTTTCTATACTTTTTATGCTTCCTCTACTTACTTGAAATCCAATTTGAAAAACCTGACTTTTAAGGGTGTCTTTATGCTTTCTGCAGCGCTAGAAGTTGTAACGGTGTCACTTTTAGATTTTTAAAACTTTCTAGGCCTTCATCATCGGGAAGCTTATCATACTTACTCCAAATCCAACTTGAAGAACTTGACTTCGCTGAACTGATTATACTGCACGATTATGGCATAATGAGGGAAAACCAGCGTCTTGTTTGTCCTCCCCGAATTGAGCGACATTGCCGCTTTCGTCGGTACCGTAATCTGATTCTTCCCTGTCACGGTCATCTTCTCCATATCCACGGTGAAGGCAGTATTTCCAGTGTCGCTAATATAGAAGAATTTGGAGCCATATATGAATGCGCTGATGAAGTTTACTGACCCTGGAAACGCGTTTAGAGGAGCGGCGCAGGACTTAACGGACATTTAAAAACAGTGTTGGAAGGGAACGCCGAGAGTTTGATAAGAGATTTGTCCAGGCTTATGACGGAGAGCTTCTGCGCATCTTGGATGATAAGCTTCCCGGCCTCTGTTGGGACAGAGCTAAAGAAATGACCTTCTTCATTCGCCTAAGATAGGGAAATACCTTCTTGTCTTCTTGAAGTCTTTATGGACACAATAATAAGCTTTCCTCTTCACCAGATCGACTTTGATTCGGAACGTTTTCATTTCATCGCAGGTTTCGCAAAGTACGAACATGTTTGTACCGTCCGTGTAGATCATAGGTGTCATCTGAAGCAACTGTTAAGCTACATTGGGGTGTTTTAGTGTCGTTGGTGATTGGTGTATGAATTTTGGACTAAATGTTCTGGGAACCCAAATATTTTGGCTGATAGGATGGCAAATGGGGCTGGGTAGCCAGTTGTACTTATATCGTTCTTGTACTTTTAAATACCAGAAGAGACGACGTGGAAAATATTTTTTCATCATGTTGTTACTCTAGATTAACGAGATAAAGTACATTATTATGTTTTGCAACAAGAAACCGCAATATTTCTCAGAACCTGGGAAAGTGGAACAAAAAGTTCCGGGTTAGAATAACATTTTGATCTTTGAGGAAAAGGTATACTTTAAGCGATCGAAACTAAAAGAAACAAAAAGGATGAAAAAAATGTCGTGCCTTGGATCGGAATCGAACCAGCGACCTTTCTTTTACTAACTTGTAAGTAGCAATCAGAAGGTCGTTGGTTCGACTCAAATCTAAGGGGTGAATACCATAGATCAAGGGGCAGGAATCCGGCTACTTAGCACCAAATCTCTTAAGATCAGTTTTTGGACCTAATCCTCCAAGAAAAGTCTTCGTCCAAAAGGGGGGAACGACACATGAAACTCACACAATACTTCTGACATTCTCCGCACGGCTTTAGGTTCAGCAAGTTCACATTAAATAGTTTATTCTTATCTGGGTCGTATATTTGTATCCTCAATTCCAGAAGACTCCTGCAAAGGTTGTTTGAGGGTTCCGAAGAAAACCATTGACTGACCTCTCCAAGTAAGCGGAGTACAGGCTATGGTCCTTCACAATAAAGGAGCTGTTCAGCTCCCCAGGGAACTTCGTCTCGATCGCCTTCATGTCCAACGGACCACTCAAAGGCGATCAAAAGCCGGATAATAGCCACGGAACGCCCGGCGTTCGCTACAGCACGTGTTCCGATCTGATCGATCTCCAAGTATCAGGAGGCTATCAACAGCCGGAGTATTCTCCCCAGCCGCGTTTGATGTTTGGTGGCATCAGGTGTTCAACCCTCGTCATGGAGATGTTTTCCATGACAAATCGTCTAGGAGTGAGGATTTTCAAGAAGACGTTGACCTATAATTTCAATGCGATATTTACCTTTCCAGTAAGGCAAAGGATAACACTGAGAATCCAAAAAATTCGAAGGACGCAATAAATCACTGAAAAACGGAGGAAGCTGTGGTGTTGGACGACCAGCTGACCACCGTCGGTCCATTTCTTCCTGACGACCTAAGAATAGCTCGTCGCTGCATAGCAATGGGTGTAAAAAGCGGAAGGTGTAATTCAGTGTTGCGAAAAACAACATTAGGATTGGGCGCATCATCTTCGGCAGGTGGCAGCAAGCTCATATGCGTCCGGCCAATTACCGCAAGCCACAAATGCTACCATGTCGAGACTTAAGATATCGTAAGCGATGCCTAATATTCGTAGAATACAACCAGATCTCCGAAAAGAGCAAACTTTAAAGAGAACCCTTGATGAAAAAAAGAAGTATGTGAAGAGGAGGTAGAAGTACCTCAGATGTTCTCTTCATCTTCCTGGACTTTAGGATCTTTAACCGCTACGAGATAAGTTCTTGGAATAGTGTAGCCCAGCAGAGTCTCGGTCTAGTATCAGAAGTGTCTGTCTCTTGTCTGAGACTGATCTATCAGAAGTGTCTGTCTCGTGTCTGAGACTGATCTGAAACCCAGTTACCATACACAAATCACCACTCTCCGAAAATTAAGAAGCTCAGAAATGCTGCACAAGAATCAACAAATCATCAAAAATAGAATTACTTACTCTGTAAAAAAGATGTTAACAACAAACTAACAAACGTAACAATAAGTAACAACAAAACAACAATCGAATACCCGTACCCGTCTTTCTTATAGCTTTCTCTTGCGCGACTTCTTTGCCGCTCCATCTCGGTCCACCTCGTCGGCGCTGTCATCGCCGCCTTCGCCATCATCGGCAGCCTCGTGACTAAAAGCAAAAGAATTTAACAGATATCAAAGCTTCGAATCCTACTTGATCAGATCGTGAACTAATACGTAGCTTGTTGGATCTGGAACGCAGAAGACTACTGTGTTTGGGACGTAACATTGAGCTTCTTCCTCCGTCTTGAAGCGTACTGCGTAGATCGGGTCCTCCACGGGGCCGAGGATGTCGTCAATCGTTCCGATGGGTTGCTTATCCTTGTCATAGACGACAGTGTCAAAGTTAAGAGCGGCCTGATTCGCGAATGAAGTCAAGGTGGTAATAGTAACTAAAGAGTAGAAGTTGGACATGCTGCTCGAAATACCATTAGCTTACTCTGTCGGTGGACTACATCCTTCACAACGCCGAAGGGGAACATGGTGACGTCTTCTGCTACTTCCTTCTTGATGAGCGGAGCAGGGACTTCGGATTCCTTCAAGTTGTCGTACTCTCGCTCGATCTTCACGCATTTGCCGTTCGGGACGCAATCCTTAGGACCAAGATTGACGATGCTGAAACGAAATGTAGAGTAGGTGATAATTGAATCTAGTGTTCAGAAGGCAATCACTTTTGTATCCTACAAGTGCTACTTGCCCGCGCTGGCCCCTAGAACTCAGAGAATTCACGCATTCTCTGTGCGAGGAAGGGCTCCTGATAATTCAAGTCAGAAGGCCAAAGGCAAGCCAAAACTCTAACCGTCGACAGAGTTTAGAGAAATGCATAGAAAATCGCCTGGCCTGAAGATTGCTGTTGACGGCTTCCTCCTCGGAACGTCCCAGTTACTTTTGACCTGCTGCCTCCCTAATTAGGCTCTCATAAAGCTGCATGCGAAGAAGAAGCTTAAGCAGTGAGTCAATACAAGGCCGCACTGCAGTAACTCACAAAAACCGACCTACTTCCCATCTAACCACTGCGAAATCGTCCACTATTCCCCGCAATTTAACTGACAATAATCCGTCCAGAAACACAAACTTACTTCTCAATCTCCGGATCGCTGTCACCTCCATCGTCGTCGTCATTGCTGTTGACCGGCTTCACAAAGGCTTTCTTTCCATCAAAACTGATGGTACAGCCATTTGCCATCTGCTCGCCGAGCTTCTCGGCAACCTTGCGGAAATTCTGCTCCATTATCTTCTGATCTACAACGTTCTTAGTGATGAGAGAAGACAAGGAGAGCAGAACTAACCGAGCGCGGTGTCGATGACTTTGTAACGGTCATCCACGCCTTTGTCGAGCATGGCCATATGTTGGAGCATCTCCTCGTTGGTCGTAATTTCGAAGGACTCCGAGTCCGTATCTGTGGCCATCGACTCTGCGGCTGCCTCTGTCTTTATTGCCATGGCCTGAAACAACATTACAAGGATATTATGATAAATGAAGAATCATCGACGTGGAAACAAAGCTTATGATGAGCAAACAAAGCTCACAGAATCAAGGAACGTTCAGGATCGGACATATATATTCGGAAACCAGCTGCATAATTCCATGAGAGGAAAAATAGCAAAGCTAGCCATTTAAGAATCACACCGAGCGCGAAGTTCAGAAAGAAGCTTCCAGCTGACCGCCGTCGTAAAACCGTATCCCGCCGCTCACCCGTATGCGAGCGAGCGGCGTTCAGGGAAGCCGCTTCGTGACCAACGCGCGAATTCTGTGGGGCTTTGTAAAGTAAGCCGCGGTAAGAATTTAAGCAAATGACTAAAAAATGACTCAATCTTTGGTAAGGCATCTTGGATCATTTGCATCGCCGATCTCTCAAATTCTGAATCGACACAAAGGCTACATAGGGAGCAGAAGAGAGTGACAAATTGACCTAATCGTCAGCTAATCAAGGGACTGCTACTCTGCTCATCTTTTGGGTAACCATAATATTGAAGACAACCCATAATAGGGCTTGTAAAACTTCAATTGTGTCTTTATCTAACGTTGATTGACCCCTCTATGCTCTCTGCAAAGTCAGTACAGTAACTCGGTGCCGATCAATACGTGTATAACTTGCGGTTATAAAGGGTAAGCAGCATGTAAGAAGCCAACCCCAACTTTTTTTATCAATTCGGTTCTTATTCTTCTTTCCGTTCTTGAAAACGTCGTCCACGAAACTAAGCCTATTAACGATTTTCTTAATGCCTAACAGAATTTTGAAACGGAACGGGCTAAAGTGCTCTTAGAAGGTGCCACATCAGCGAAAATTCGCTATAAAGGGGATGCGCGTCGCAAAAAATATCAAACAACATAGAGATGCGCTTCTTCGCCATCCTTCTTCTCGTCGCCGTCTTCATCCAGGGATCCTTCGCTCAACCTCCTTGTCATTGGTTCGTTCAGAACAGTATTTCCTCCATCTTACAGGGCTTGTTCCAGGAAGGTATGTGTCCAATTTAAGAACGGACAAGTACACGTATCTTCAACACCTCCGGCTCCTGACGCCGATGGAAAACTTGCTTCAAGTGACCATGGGAGCATTAAGGTCATCGGTTAACTTATGGTGAACTCTGGGACAATTGTTGAGTTACATGGTGTTGGGTTTTGTGCTTGTGACATGTTGGCATAAACAACTTCTGCTAAAATTTGGAAGCTGTGTTAGTTTTCGAACTACATCATAAAAGGGTTTTGGATACGTTGTCCTATAATTCCACATTTCTTTGGATGCATCGAAACCCGACCCTTGATATTAAAATTTTGATGAAAACTATGAACCACGACCCCATCTTTCACAATCTATCAAAACATTATCGGGACCACTTTTGCCAAGAAGCTTCGATACCCTGAAGTCTATTGCTGTTCAATCGTTGGATAACAGATTTCTGCGGTGGTTGATCACCTAATTCAATTCATAGACGGGTCCAGACGTTATAAGGCTCCCAAATAAATAAACGTCTTTTGAAAAGTGCAGAGACGTCGCATAAATTAAATGTGGGCGAAACTTCTTCGTTCTTGAAAGGCGTGTAATGCCGTTCGCGTAGTTTTACGAATGGGTGCAATTCGGCTTACAAACAGTGAGGATTTCACCATTTGATCATCGTTCGGTCAATGCACTTAAATGAGTTTTTGAAAACAACTATCTGATCAAGGTCGTTTACTCAAATTCGACCGGTTGAACGTCGGCGTTGTCACCAGTGAAGAAGCTCCCGTTGCGAGCCAAAGCCGGGTCCACTAACATTCCGAGCCTCGACCCAATTGAGAAAACATTTAAATGTAAGACTGGAAGGATGCAGTGGCGGACTCAAGGGCTTTGGATTCTTCCTTGCCTCCTCGATTGACGAGCTAAGCTTTGAATTGGCCCGAAAAAATCTCTGAAAAAGTATTGATTCCACGGCTTTATCGGCAAAGGTCAAAGTCCAAGGGGCAATCTACAGCAAGATCCACTGAGGTTCTCGATCGCGCGGTTCTTAAATCAACTGGATCTATTTATTGACATGTTCTAACCCCCTAACATTAAGATTCTTTTGGGTTTCCGATCATTGACTGCTATATCATAGTCTCCACGTGACATAACGCCTTTCGGTTCATCGGAATCGAAGTTTCCTGCGACAACACAGTACAAAGTCCGCGATCATGTGAGTGGTTTTCCGGGCGCAGAACTTCCCGCTCGGTGGGTCCGACCTTCGACGCCAAACGATTGCACTGTCAACATCTCTGAGATAGTCGAATTGACCCCAATGAGAGCGGTTCGGCTTCCTTTTTGCGCATGTTCTGTCATTTTTGCTTGTTTTAAAGAGTTCACATTATAGAGTTCCGTATAATCTGCTAGATGCATCACTCGCCCTATAGACCCCATTGAAGAACGAACGTCTCATCCTTCTAAAGAACCTCTGCTATTATGTTGCCCTTTTAACTTTGTAGCCACGCCGCTGTTCGACATCAAGGTGTGCTCCACACGTTTTCGGTCGACCGGTTTACAACAAAGGTTAAAGTCCACTTTCAACATAAGTCGAATCATCGCATCATTCCCATATTATCGGAAGCAAGGAAGCCATTAGGGGCTGCGTAACCACTCGATTCGAGACGCTTCGCCGTCTACTTGTTCCCCGGAAACCTAAACGGCTTTCAGGGGACATTCACATCGCTATCTCCACGTGTGCAGACACGCCGCGCCGTCCGCCGATCAGAGCGTAAGACACCACCAACATCAAAGTACAAATTCCACCCAACGCGTGTGTCTCCCCTTGACGTCGACACATTCGCAGACAGACGCCCCTTCTTCATATACCGTCCTTGTGTCTTATCTCTGCGTCGTTTAATCTTCTGGAGTCTTGCTGAAGGACGCACTGGTGCCGAGAGTTTAAGCGATATGTCTTGCGATTATGTTTGCGGTGAAAGTAAGGGCCTGGAGCTAGATAAGCAACACAAATTGCTTCTTCCGTAGACTTTGATTCACTTATTTCGGTCCTTCAGCCTACTCCTGACATAGGAGAGACAAATGTACGTCTATCTTCCGTCCAAGTCAAGCATCGACCTTTATGCTTGACTCAAGCACATTTAAAGAAGGCAACGCGTCCTTCAAGAAAGCTTCTGCTTAATTTGCATATACAGTATAGTTGCCCTCATGCTGCAGGCTCCGTTGTTTAGTGCCAACTGTCTGGCTCCTGTCGCCACAAAAGAGACAAGACGCGGTTGTCGTCTGTCTGTCGGTCTCTCGTCCTCCTCGCGTTGTTGTTTGCTTCGCCACAGCCGCGTCGCCATCCATCGAGCGCCCTCGCTCGCCCAGTAAACACACTATGCACGGTTCTTCCTCTTCGTTCCTCTCCCTCGGACTGTTTAGACCATTGCTGACCTGCGCTGTTTTTCGCTGGTGGATTTCTTTAATCTATAGCCTCCGATTACTGTAATTATAGTGTATTTATTAGCTGTATTTCATTGCTTATATTTATGGAACTTAAAGACAACCGTGCATTTGAAAGTTGATAGATCAGCTACGTGTTTTAGAGTCGCAGCAACCTGTTTTTATGTGCGATATGGTTGTACGTGCTTTCGGGCGGTTGCAAAGCGTTCAAGAGTCGACGTGACCCTCGCGGTCCATCACCGCGATCGGCTCAACCTTTATCATTGGAAATTCGGCTGTCTCACTCTCTCGTGCGCTTATCGCACCGACCTTTGTATCTTCTCCTCTCTGCGTTCGCGTTTCCTCTCTCGTCATTAAGTAGTCCACTTATGATCCGACAGGCAGGTTCTTAATTTCTCTCCGCTTCAGAAATGCTCTCCAGACAGCTTCTCCGGAGCACGAAGCTTGCTTCCCGACGTCTCAACTCGACTGCGAGCGGATTGAACTTCGAGCTCAACGATGAGCAGAAGGCTCTCCAGGAAGCCACGCGGAAGTTCGTCAAGGAGGAGGTGATCCCCGTAGCCGCCGAATATGACCGTACCGGAAAGTACCCTTGGGAGGTGCTGAAGAAGGCGCACGCCAACGGTCTCATGAACGTTGATATCCCGTCCGAATATGGCGGTCTTGACCTGGACATGGTCAGCAACGCCATCCTCAGCGAAGCGTTTGGCTATGGATGCACAGGTATCAGCACTGCCATCCTCACCAACGATTTGGCCTCCACTCCTCTCGTTATCGCTGCCAGTGACGACATTAAGAAGCGTTTCTTGACTCGCCTTATCGAGGAGCCCATCATGGCGGTAAGTTGGTGTTTGTATACGATAGTTACCGTAATGCTTACAGTCCTACGCCGTAACTGAGCCTGGAGCTGGCTCTGATGTCGCCGGAATTCGCACGAAGGCCGAGAAGAAGGGCGACGAATGGGTCATCAACGGCTCCAAGATGTGGATCACCAACGGCGGAGTGTCCAGCTGGTTCTTCGTGCTTGCCCGCACTGACCCCGACCCGAAGGCCCCCGCCGGTAAGGCCTTCACCGCCTTCGTCGTCGAAGGCGATGCTCCCGGTCTCTCTCGTGGCAAGAAGGAGATCAACATGGGACAGCGTGCTTCTGATACTCGTGGTATCACGTTCGAAGACGTTGTTGTGCCGTCCTCGAATGTTGTTGGCGCTGTAGGAGAGGGATTCAAGGTCGCCATGAAGACCTTCGACAAGGTGGGTGCAATCCTCCCTTCTTTTGCCATTTCGAATTATTTAGACTCGCCCTCTGGTCGCCGCCATGGCTACTGGTTTGGCCGGGCGCTGCTTGGATGAGGCTAGCAAGTATGCCCTGGAGCGCAAGACGTTCGGAACCACCATCGCCAACCACCAGGTACTACGGTAGTTCCCTCTGCTTGTACTGAAGTTGGCGGTTTCAGGCTGTTTCATTCATGCTTGCCGATATGGCGATCAACCTGGAGCTCTCTCGTCACATCGTATATCGTGCGGCTTATGAGGCCGAGATGAACCGCCCTGGAGCCTACTACGCCTCCATTGCGAAGTGCTTCGCCGCCGACACCGCCAACCAGGCCGCCGCGAACGCCGTACAAATCTTCGGTGGAAACGGATTCAACACCGAATACCCCGTCGAGAAGCTGATGCGTGACGCGAAGATCTTCCAGATCTACGAGGGAACTTCACAAGTGCAGCGCCTGGTCATCTCTCGCCAGCTTCTGGCGCGTGTGAAGCAAACCGGAGGATATTAAATCTCATTCGTTGTACAGTATTTTAAGTTAAAGTGATTAAGCTCCGAGTAAGGCCTTCTTGGTTCTTCCGTTCGATCGGCCATGTACCTCACCTTCTTTTGAAATGTTTGTATGCTTAATCCTTTATTCAGAACATGTTGAGCAACCGAGTGCTGACTGGACTCTCCCGCAGCTCTGCCCGCTCCGGCGTCCGCATGATGAGCTTCGACTTGTCGGACACTCAACGCGAGTACCAGCAGGTTGCGCTGAAGTTCGCCAAGGAGGTGATCGCGCCAGTGGCGGCCCATCACGACGTCACCGGAGAGTTCCCCTGGGAGATCATCAAGGAGGCTCACAAGATCGGGCTGATGAACCCTCAGATCCCTGAGACCTACGGTTAGCTCCATTGTGGCGTTATATCTCACTAGCATCGTGTTGCAGGAGGACCTGGATTGAACAACGTCGAAACGGCGCTCATCGTCGAAGCCATGGCCTACGGCTGCAGTGGAATCCAGTTGTCCATCATGGGCCCCAGCCTCGCTATTGCCCCGGTCCTCATCGCCGGCAACGAGGAGCAGAAGAAGAAGTACCTTGGCATGCTCGCTGAAGAGCCGCTGATCGCCTCCTACTGTGTGACGGAGCCGGGAGCTGGATCCGACGTCAATGGAGTGAAGACTCGCGCCGAGAAGAAGGGAGACGAGTGGGTCATCAACGGCTCCAAGATGTGGATCACTGGTGGTGGTTACGCCAAGTGGTTCTTCGTGCTCGCCCGCACCAACCCCGACCCCAAGTGCCCTCCTGGCAAGGCCTTCACCGCCTTCATCGTCGATGGAGACAGCGCCGGAATTTCTCGCGGAAAGAAGGAGATCAACATGGGCCAGCGCTGTGCCGACACCCGCGCCATCACCTTCGAAGATGTGCGCGTGCCCGACTGCAACGTCCTCGGGAAGCCTGGAGCCGGATTCAAGGTCGCCATGGCTGCCTTCGATTTGGTAAGAATCCTCTTTTGGACACTTAGAGAATCTCGTTGTTTAGACTCGCCCCGGAGTCGCCGCCGGTGCTCTCGGTGTTGCCTGGAGAGCGCTCGACGAAGCCAGCAAGTACTCCCTTGAACGGAAGACTTTCGGAACCCAGATCGCCAACCACCAGGTACAAAGCTACTTGCTCCTTCTTTGTGACCTCGCTTCTTCAGGGAGTCTCATTCATGCTCGCCGACATGGCCATCAATCTCGAACTCGCCCGCATGATCACCTACCGCGCCGCCGCTGACGTCGACAAGGGCACCGGAAGCTCCTACTACGCCTCCATCGCCAAGTGCTTCGCTGCCGATATGGCCAACAAAGCGGCCGCCGACGCCGTGCAGATCTTCGGAGGAAACGGCTTCAACACTGAATACCCCGTGGAGAAGCTGATGCGCGATGCCAAGATCTACCAGATCTACGAGGGCACGTCGCAGATCCAGCGCATGGTGATCGCGCGAACCCTTCTCGCCCAAACTGCCCAGACGGGATCTGCATCCATGTGATTCTATGTATTTATTCTCAGTTGCTAATTGGACCGTTGTGTAAGTAAATGATGTAAGGATCATGTGGTTATGGCTCCGTTTCCATTCCAAAGTTCACTCGTTCCTTTCGACGACCTCATCTGCAACGTTCATTTTAAGACTATGCTATTTGATGACAACTTTTTGGACCTTTGGAGATGCTCGGCTTCGAGATGGAAAGACTCGACGAAGCCTGACATCCTCAAAGAAAAGCGGCTTACTTGGTCTCTTCTTCAGCGATAAATACCGAAAGGAGATAGAGCTTATTCTACCTATTTCTGGCTGCCCTTGATTTTGTGTTGAGCTGTCGCGATGCATTTATATGGCAATAAAAATATCCAAGGACCACAAGCCTAAGAATTCCATCTTTACTTTATTGAATAGCTCACAAAAGTTAACGTAAGATGCCATGTAACACAAGACACAGAAGTAGACCGTCTAATATTGAAAGACCAACTAATATTGATATTTCCATCCAGACTGCTACTTCATGGTCTTCAACATCTT
>KN172524.1:0-20424 GCA_000757755.1 Steinernema glaseri
ATGAAGTTGCTGGACTGCTGATGTGGTCGCGACATCTTCTTCGTGTTGGCAGCGTTGGAACTACGGCATCCCTGGGGTTCCACTCCTACTGGGAGCCGGGGCAATCATTTGATTAGCGAAGAACGGAAAGTCGACCGCTAACTCAGAGAGCAGCGGAACGACCCGACCGTTCACCACCGAGACAAAATGAAAGACCCATCTATCAGTATAATTTTGTACGGGCATCTATCAGTATAATTTTGTGCTCTTTCAGCATCGCTGTTGGCTCTTAGTTGGACGTGGAACACATTTCAATGTGAGAAAGATGCGCTTTGTCGTTACTACTAGGGACCTCCCTGACGGCGCCGAGCGCCCTTTCCCCCACGAGCTGCTGATAAGACATTGGACCCGTTTGTGTTACTTTGACCTCGGCATAGTATACTATGGTAGTTTACCACGGGGTTGATAAAAGAACCTCTAGTGATCATGCAAAGAGCGCGTCTGATGTAGAGTGATCACTAGAGGTTCTTTAATCTGTAATGGTGGAGAAAACATACAGAAATAAGCGTTGCGATCGCTTCCCACGTGCATCAAGCCACTTCGAAGTAGGCGTTCTTTACTTCAAGGAGGCGACCTGCTGTCCGTGCGTGCTGCTAACTACAGTAGTTCCGATTGATCGACCGATCCTTCCGCGAACTTCTGGGTTGAAGAGAATCAAAGACAACCTAAAACAAGCTATCATTTCTAATCTCTCTTCCGCTTCCTAACGGATTAGCGATGTGCGAAGTCATAATGCTAAGGATTTGGACGATATCGACAATCTTTCCTTTCGGAGGGTTCTGATAGTTTTGGTATACGAACGTGCTGACCGACATCAGCATCACCACGTTTTGAAAGGCGCTCTGAAAAGCGAATATGCCGAAAGTCCGTGATGAGAGTTAATAGCAACCTGTTTGAAGAAGCGTATGTTTCGCTGGAAGTTTTTATCGGTCTGTTGATTTTTCAGGATCTATTCAGTCACTCTATTTATTCCAAAAACTCGGGAGAACCGTACCTTTTGGACGTAGATGATCCGCGATAGTGTGGATATGTCGACGAGTACGGTAGATGAACAGATAATAAAACAAAAGACATTCACAGCTGTACCCACGTATGAGAATTGTCTCTCTTGGCCAGCATAGCATTTGATGAAGATGTAGGAGTAGAATTGTGGATCGTAACCGACTAGGTTACACGGAAACACTGAAGGACAAAATGATGTTTTCAAAAGTTCCTCGAAAGGTTCCAGATTAGATATCAAATTCGAGTGCTGTAGAAGTACTTAACACTGGATGGTCTTCGGTCGAAAGCAAAGTGCAAAACAACAGCCGCGTCGCCTCGCTGCCGCACTACGCCGCAATACATAAACGCGTTGCGCCCCTATCCACACCGGGGGTATAGCTCAGTGGTAGAGCGCTCGCTTCGCATGTGAGAAGTCCGGGGTTCAAACCCCCGTACCTCCAGATCTTTTTAACTTCTTTCATTTATACATCAACAAGGCTTTGCGCACAAATTGCACGCGGTTACGTTTTCCCTAGCCTGTGGGCGGCTATGTAGAACGGATATTTATGACTTTTGATTGGGCCAACTAATGTGACCGCCTCCATGCGCTATCCGTGTTATTCATTGCGTCGTTTAAAAATCCCGGTGAGAATACATATCATTTAAGGTCCAAATGTCAGAGATAGCAAACACTTACCAAAGAACCAAGGGGCTAGGAAAACACATCCGATCCAAGAAAACGCAATTACCGCATAGCTGACTCTTTTCGAGAACACTTGACCGTAGCGGAGAGGACTGTATATGGCAATGCATCGATTGACCGCTATAACGGTGTGCATCTGGCAAGCGCTGACAGAGCCAATGAAGAGAACAAGGTAAGGAGTTATGCCTTGCCACACGTTGATACTTTGCAGTTGGCTGCAATGAGTTATTTTTCTCCAAAGTGGGAAACATTGGCTTCACTTACAGAATGGTGACTGGACCGTTGTACAGGAGGTGCACCATCTCAGTCAACATCTCGCCAACAGTCCTACTTGCCCAAAACCATCCAAACGGGTTATGAAACATCTTCACCTTTTTCAGGAAGTAAAGGTTGACAACGCCTAGGATTACGGCAACGAAAGCTACCTGAACAACGAGACTAGGCTGTGTTCCTCTATAGAAGTCGCTTACCGAAAACAAGGTGATCCCTACGATCACATCGGTAGTAGACGCGTTTCCGTTGCCGCGGAGTTCAGAACCGTAGACGAACGCTGTCGACCTGTTCATGTTGGAGAGTGATATGACTGGTGTTTCCGAGGTGGCGCTTTCTAATGACATTAGGATGGATAACTTAAAGGGTGAGTGAATCTGAAAAAACATAGAAATGATATCTACGATAACAACGAGTCATTTCCTGGGAGGATTCAGAATACACCCATGGGTGAACTCACGTGGCTATATCTTTTACCTTTATTTACGTAAGTGATCTTTGTAGGAATGCGTTCTTGAGTGAAGCCTTTAGAACATTCTGTTCAGTGCCATTTGCTTTATAGCCTTATGTATACTCATATGTACGTAGCCTCATATGTACGCCGAGAAGAACATACAGATATTGAATACATATATTGATACAATAAAATACAGATATTGAAGGCTGCTCTATCTGGATAGGATCTTCTAGAAGAGTTAACCTTGTACAAGTTCCAGCGAACTCGGTCCTGACAATAGGGGTGGCAAACTAGGGCTATGTGGGAGACGTCGCTAGTGCAAAAATTCTCGGTGCATTTATGCTCTGAAAGTTGTCAAATCTCAAATCTTAAGGGAGATGTGGGAAACGCGTCGAGCAGTACTGGATCTAATAGTCATCTTGCACGTTCCATTTAAGGCGCTCTACAGGTTGTAATCCAAACCTGAAACCGTACGTCTTAGTCACCATTCTCTCTCCATTGAAATTAGCGTGCTCCACGTCATGTCCATACCACGGTATTTAATTGTTTTCTTTTCAAATAACTGTAACAGCCACACCCGTCACACAATGTTCAGTTTCGTATCGGCGCTGATGCCATGTTTCGTCTTGTGCTCGTCAAAGAGCTTGATCAACGCGTCGCAGTACTTCTTGTGCAGCTCGTCCACTTGTTCCTTCGTTGGCTCCTCCACCTTCTCTACTGGGATCGGCGCACCGACTAAAATAAGAATCCAATGAGTCTTTTATGTTCCATAACTATCGCTCACCAACGGTGGTTATTGGCACTCTGTAGGGCAGGAAGCCAAAGTAGTAGTTGAAGATGCCGCGTCCGTGGAAGATGGGCGGACTGAAGCCGCAGACCTTCTTGAAGCCGCTCTGGATCATGCGCACGATGGTGCCGCGCTCGTTCCTGACTTGAGTGAACAGGGAGTTTTCTCCGAAGTTGTACAGAGGGACAAGGTGGGATCTGAAGGGATGGCAGACATCAGATGTGCTGCTTGCTACTTTTCTTTACATACCCGGTTCTCAGGGCAATCTTCACGAATCCCTTCCTTGACTTCAAGGTCAGGTCGAAGTTCTCAGGGGTCGCGTCGAGAGCCTCCTCCGCACCTCCGAGCACGATGGCGACAGCATTGCCCTTCTTCTCGCCAATAAGATTATAGGTGATGGCTTCCTTGTCGGCGGGAACGAATCCTGAAAAGGCCTGGTTTAGGGAGCACATCAGATCTCGGACATACCCATCCACATGGAGAGTTCTCTTCTGAGCGGAAGCAGAAGGTTAATGTCAAGAGTAGCGCATCGTCTGTGGATTCCGGGAAAGATTTCCCGGAAGCCGGTTCCCTCCGTCGCCCAGGAGAGGATAATTCCGAGGCTCATGATGCCGTGGGGATGCGATCCGACGATGTAGTTGTGCTCGGGCGAGAGTTCGGCCGTCTTCTCCAGTTTCACGGGGAAGTACTGCGCTCCTCGCTTCCAGACGGACAAGTTCCGGAACCAGTGGTAGGGACGCGAGCCTTTCGAGGGGGTATCACGGTCATAGTAGTACCAAACGGCGTAGAGGCATACGATCCACCTGAAAGGAGAAGATTCCAAGGGTCAAAGGAGTGTCAGTTTGGGGAAAGTGTATCGCGGATCGTATAATGTACTGAAGCCGTATTATGCCATTTTTTCAAGGCTCTTTAAGGAAAAAGTTTTTTTGCGGCTTTTCAAGGAAATTACATTAACTTTTCAGCACATTATTATAAGCAAAATTCATATTTTTTTTTTGCGCTCATTCGCTCGACAATATATGCTCACACTTCATTACGTCAGAACCTCTTTAACTAAAAGCGAAACCCCCTAATATAAGCCCCCCTTTCTTAGGCCAAATCCAAAAATACTATCCTTATGTGGCGTTCGAGTTTCTTTCGATCGACTTACCAGTAGGACGTGAAAAACACGAGATACATCGGGATGATCACGGAGACGAAGATCATTCCGAAAAACATGAACACGAAGAAGATGACGGAGAGGGTCTCCAGTCGCCTGTGGAGAGGGACATTCAGAGGGGCGAAGACGCTCATTGCTGCTTCTCTGAAACGGGAGTCGTCAAGAACTATCGTTAAGTATGTGTCGGTCCACAATCGATCGATAGGACGGCGCGTGCGAGGCGGAGAGGTGCTGATCAAAGTTCGCACGAACTTGACAATCAAAGTGGCACGACAAAACGATACTCAGCGTGGAAAAACGCGAATGTGGGTAAACCGCAACCGGAACAGCAATTTTATGGCTGTTGAGTCGATAGAAGGTGGTCGAGGATCCAATGTTTCACGTCCTAAACGGGAATGACGCGACGGGTGCAGAGTGCGATCATCAGTGGAGCACAAAGTACAGGATACAGAGTTCGCAAAGAGGAGCGGGTGTATCTTAATGGTCGGTGAAGCACCGGTTATTGCAACACACGGAATTACGGTTAAAACACGTATTTTGGAAAAAATGACAAAAACAACTAATATGAAGAAAACAACTGTATGAATATTTAGTTGTTTTTTTGTTATTTTTAATCAAAATGCAGTAACTACATGTTCAATTCAATAGTCAAAATTTCAATTTAATATTCAAAATTCAACATTCAAAACAATAAGTATTCAACTAAATATTCATATAACTAAATATTCGTATTCATCGCAACAAGCGATGCATAAATCCGTCGAAGATGTAGGCAAATCTGAGGCGAGTCTAAGGCCAATTGAACAGCTCAGAAATGTGGCGGAAAAATCTGTACAATAAAAGCTAAGAATGAATAATCTGGATAAAAACGGTGTAGTAATTCAGCGGTTTTTGTAATAATTGGATCTGTGAAATACGTAAGAGAGGAACATCAGGATAAGAAAACGCCGGTTATGGATTATCACATCAAAATCGTCTCCTAAAAAATCATAATATGAAGGGATGATTACATCGATTTCCAAATCATAATAATCAATAAGCTAATCAATAAAGAACTCGAGAGTCACTGGGAAAACATCATGAAGCAACGAAGGGCATTCACCGATAACCAGAAGCAACGACAGACCTGCTAATGGAGCGAAGAGCTAACTGGGGCTTTTTCACTTTATGGGGTCGACGGGGCAAAGGTCGCCGAGAGGCTGCGGGCTATTTCGACGACTGTTATCGGCAGGCGGTGATCAGTGTGATCCCCGTTAAGGGACGAAAAACGTTGAAATGAGTGGGTCCGGCTCTGTCGAACTGATAATGATGCTAAAGTGGACACAAACTATCTCCGTCTCTGTGGTTGGGCGCGTCGACTGACACAACAGGTGCCGTGTCACGTAGGAAGAGCGCTTAGTGAAGAAACGTGAGAAGAAGAACAGGAAGAACGCTTGCAGAAGAAGGTTCTTATTAACAACAGCCTGTATCATAGGGCTTGTTTATCACAGGAAAAAAAGATTAAAAACAAGATTGTTTATCACAGGAACGTGGAATCTCATAGAAGCTCCCTTCTCCTTCCTGCTCCAAGCCCTGCTTTGGCCTTGCTTTATCTACTGGCTGAAGCACCAATCCAAAGAACAAAGGCAAAGGTCACATGGAGGGGTAATAGAACACGCGATTACGGACCTATCGCAGAGAAAAGGGACCAGGAAGTACGTCTTCAGCGTGAGAATGCGTCTCCAACTGATAAGTTTGCAGAAAGTCGAGTGCGGCTGCAGGCAAGCTAGAGGTGAAGTTTAGAGGGACAACAGAAATCGATTTTTTTAGCAAGTTTCTTGATCTGAACGATCTTAGGACTCCCATCAAACGTGTGGCAACTCGAAATATTGTTGATTCTGGCGGTAAAGTTTCTCCAAAGCCATGCGATTCCATAAGGCCTCCTTTACGCAAAGATTTTTTGTGACCAAACATACTCCTTTGCGAAAAGATAATTACCACCACACACGCTCAGCAATCAATCTTTCTTCTTTTCTGGGTACATCACTGCTCCTTCTTATGTGCCAGCAACTCCTGCTATCTGTGAGAAGAAATCTGTCAAAATGCTAAACTTTTCGATTGACAGAACTGATGCGATTCCTACTGTCAGCCTTAACCGTCTATAATTAGGTCTCAACCACTAGTTTCTGTCTCCAATGACGTCTGTCTAGTCTCGTTACAAGAACAAGACACAGTATTACACAAAGTATCAATTTGTCCTCGACTCGCTAATCTAAGCTTCAAGAAGGCCACTACTAGCCCTATTCCAGGTCTATAGAACCATATCCCAGCATGTCGATCTTCGCCCTCAGCAGCTCGCATCCTGGGCCAATTTATCGACCGTAATTGTAGCTCTGCGTCTTTGTTTGCCCGGCGCATTTGACTTCCGCGTCTCCGGCACTTCACATGTTTGTCTCGGCAAGGCCATAAATCCAGATGGGTAATAAACCGGGTAACAGGCATCATTGCCCTGAAGAAAAACGTCCCCTGAAAGGCACTTTTCCCTCCAGGACGCTGTTGTTTGTCGCCCGGGGGCAATTGAGCGAATTCATTTGTGAAATTCGACGTCGCGCCAATTGTTTTGTTTTATCGTTTGTCGGCGGTTCCGTGGAGTTTCCTGAAAGTGACCTATGTGCTCGACTGGGTCTCGCCGCGATTGGGCCCACTCCCATGGCACAGCCCGACTCCATGCATGGATAAGTGTGTTGTGCCGAGAAAGGACCGTCAGGTAGCCGTGGAGTGTTTGTCAACCTCCCGAGAGGTGATCGTCGATTATAACCGAGAATGGCGCCTAAGCCACAACGGTTCTGTCCACCTCCGTCCCAGGGTGTATATTAAGAAACACTTCGTCCCGGAAAGCACGTGACTTCCGCCCGTTTCCTGCGCGAAAACTTCGTGTTTGGCAGGATTTCTGATGCGCCGAAGGTGTTTGCTGACGTGCCCGACGAAGTAGGCGCCGCCAGAAGTGTTAATTTTGGAACGGCGCCCGAAAATAGGATGCGTCCGAGAGTGACATTTCTCGGTGGAGGCGGGCTGTTGTGTTTGGAAGAAGGGTGATTTTTAAAAAGAAACTGCTTTGAAGGAGAACGGCCGAGCTTATGGTTCTCTTCAAGGTTGTAATCTGGAGATTTAGGACCTTACGGTTTTGTGGCTCCCTTACTACCTCAAAAGTGTCACTTAAAATCGCTGTCATGGAAAGGAGAGTGTACGCAGAAATCCCAAAAGAAATACTAGCGAAGCTAAATATTTTTATTATATACCAAAGGTATGTGCTCTTGGGCTACCTACCTGCAGATAACCTTAATCCAAAATTTATGTGACCAGTGAAGTTCGTTTCGGAAAATTCTCAAGGATTTTAACGATATAATCCGTGCCTGCGTCCTCTTCCTAAATTCATATTATTAAAACTGTTTGAGTCATCTAACGACAATTGAAAATACTCCTAACTTAAACCGTAATCTCCGTACTTTCAAGTTGGGCCAAAGTTCTACCAAAAACGGATCTTTTTAATGGAAACTTTCCACTTATCTCCTAAATCGTTTTTTGCAAGATAAGGGTCGTGAGAGCTGCAGGCCCTGCCTGGTGTGAAAAAGGAGGCCACCAAAGAAAAGAGTGCCCTCGAGTGCAATTGTGCGGATGTGGTTTGTGGCACCACAAGATTTATGCTAGACCGAAGCCTAATCATTCCAAAGATCTCCCTTGCGATCTCTTATTTATCGTCGTTCCCTTTATCGCCATACTCTTCGTCGAACCAGTTGTACAGAGTGACACAAAGGTTAGTTTCCTAAATCATTGCGCATGGAAATACATTGGAAGGTGGTGGAAACTGCTTTTCTTCTCTGTAATTCATTACGATCCCAATGTAGAAGAAAGTCCAAAATCGACCTTTCATTTTCGTAGCGGTGCGTAAAAGCGTAATGAATTATGTAAATCCTTTTTTGCCAAATCCGGATATTGTGTTTCCGGCACTTAAGTCCCCCGCTGCTGAACGTTACAAGCTACTACTTTGTGATGTTCATCACGATCGTCTACCGTAATCCATGTCAATCCAGAATGTCGTTTAGGCTGCATTTCTATTTTTGCTTTAAACGTTTTATCGTATTTAACGCACTGACAGCTTTTCTGCAAAAAATCACTTAAAAGTTTCCGCCTCAGAGCAAGTATAAGGTATATATACGCAGGAACGCAACCAGTATGGTATATTTCTTGAGTTAGACAAGCCACTTAACTTTTGAACTAACTGACGTGGTACTCGAGAAGCGCTTAATCCCTACCTTTTAATCCGTCTGTTGGACCGCTAATGTGCATCAATTATACTCCAAAATAAGTTAAGACTTCGAAGTTGTAGGTACTGTTTTAAATACTACGCCCTGCGGTTCACAACTCTAGTTTAAATCCTTGGTGTAGGAGTTAATTTGACCCTCTGATCAATTCAGTTTGCATGATTTACAAAATGATCACTTATAATTGATAAATATTGCACTTTGTTCTAATGAACTAAATCAGATAAGTTAACACTACAGACCATAGGTTGGTACTATAATTTGTAGTTTGATGTTTAAAGCTGGTACGGTCGGTCAGGATTTGTATACATTGGATAATAGAATAAGCAATTTAGTAGTTCTCCTGAGTTATTCCAGGCTTCACTTCTACTTCTATAAGTTACAACTTATCCTTCTCCATGTGGGACAGTTGAGTATTTTTCCCTTCTGAATTACGCTGAAAATATTACGATCGCCAGGTGTATTTTCCGTTCACAATGAGTTTAAAATTATCGCTGTAGTACTGTGCTTGTTTGCAATTTTTAATACTGAAAAAAACATTTTATTTTTTTAAATTCAGAACTTCCTTAACTTCTTGTAAATAAGGAGCAGTGTTCGGTATTTTTTCCTTAATGTTTCCTGCTTTCATCTCCCAGCAGTTCCCCATAAAGTGGAGCACAAAGTACGTTCAACCCTTTGTTTGCCAGCACTACCCACCACTCCTAATGGAAGTGCATGAAATTAGTGGATTAGCAGATACCGTAATTCTTTGAATATAGATCACCTGTTTATCCAACAACCTCCTTGACACGTACTTCCAAATCCCGACGAACGCTCCCTTTCTCCACTTAGCATGTTTACAGGGGAAGATCTAATTATACGCGTGCATTTTCCAAGAGTCACCGAGAGACACTGACGACGTCATCAGCAAACAATGGCACTGAGTTTGTATCTTCCTTCTAGAGACCGTGGGGAAAAGGACTGGAAGTGAAATATGTGTTCACAATAAGGTCCCAGCAAAAAGAGGCCATAATACTTCATTACACTGTTTAGTGAGCTTTTAGAGTCACCTTTAGAGATACTCAGATCCGAGTGATAGTTTGATGAGCCTATCTTACAGTCGCACATCTTCTGAATTAGTACAACTCCCATGTGCCGTAACGTAAAATTGAAAATAAACCGTTAGTTTCTAATAACCGGAAGAAGGGGGGCTGGAAGGCTGGAAGTAAGAATTGAGGCATAACCAGAAGAATTGGATTTTGGTGGATCACAGTCGAAGGTGAGCTTCATGATGGCAGGTATGCATTCTATCACTTATAAGTAGTGTCTTAATGGGTGAGTAATTACGATGTCCAGAGAAACAAATTTTCTATCCAGGCATTCTCGACAGTCTCGCTGTTAGTGTTATTGTCAAAGTCAGTGGACTGAGATAAAAGTCAGTGCCAATTTTGTAAAGTGCCTTTTCTTGGAGTGAAAAACTCTGATGGAAAACATAGATCAGCCAGATGTTATCGGAAAGACACTACCACCTGTCGGAAATGGAAACGTTTTAAATAAATTAATCAAAGATTATTTCCTTCCTGAGAACGTCGAAAATAACATTGGTCGCGTGGATTTATGCATTTGGAGTTCAGTGTTGTTTACTAAACATTTCCTTTCTTTCATGGATCTGGATCTCTGGTTCGGCTATTACGTTTTTATTGCCTTTGATCAACGCTGTTTATCTTAATAAGCCAAGCACTCTAATAAGCCAAGCCAAACACGAGGGAAATGTTTACGTATCAAGGCGAAGTGCAGCTGATTTCAGCAATAATCCGGTGTTTAAAGCCATATCCGGTAGAGAATCAGAGTAAACAAATATTAGAGATTATATTGTGACTCAGTGAACATGCTAAATGTAGCTACGATCTTATCGTGTCCTTCATGGAATCGGATATAATCTTCGCAACGATATTCTCAGTAGTGGCACCTTCCGAGGTATGCTTCCACTATGTAGCTTTCACTGTTCAAGATCAAAACTGTTTAGGGCGTACAAGGTGCGGCTGTGAAACTGTGACGCGATTAAAAAAGGCATAACATTTCGGAAAATTATTGGAATTGTGTGAAATTGGAATTGTTCATTTGCGAGACCTTTCTGCACCTTACTGTATCCAATAAAGGCCACTGGATTGCTTTAAGTAATTTTCAAAAAAAAACAAAAAGGAAAAAGTGGAAAAAATCACCTTCGCGGTCTTTACAGATTCGAGCACAAATGATGATAATTTTTTTTCAAACTGGGCGTCTTCAAACTGGCGTTAGTTCAAAAGAACTAACAGAGAAATATTGTCGAAATAATTACCTTACACGATGGAAGAGTTATAACAACTCTTCCATCGTGTAACAGATTCTCCGTCGGAACCTGTATAGTCTACAAATTTACTCTTGTAGTTCCCACGTATCCTGTCGATATTTACTCGACAATTACTCTACAAAAAATGCAATGACGGCCCACATGAGCTAAGAGTCCCAAGGTCACCATGACTCACCTATGCGCACTTTTTGCATTTTATGTCCTTTGCTTTTAAATCGGAAGCCCCTCACGCATCTACTTACAGCCAGATCAGAGGGCATCAGCTCGAGTGGTTCCCCACTGGCACCACCTCTATCCTCTCCTCCTACATTCCCTGTTTACATCCATCCGTGCAATTCATCGCTCCACAAACCTCGGCCATCTTCGGCAGCCGCCTCCCTTCGAGGAGGAAGACATCACGGCGAGCAATCGCTTAAGATGTTTTCCAAGTCCCATTTCCCAAATTCAACACGCGTTCCTGCACTCAGCGTGGCCACACCGCCAGTGTGCCCTTTCCCAGCGCTCCAGCCATGATGGACTAATTAGTGTCCACGCGCCGCTCCCACACCCCATGTCGAAGTTTACCCTCGACGACGAAGAGCACCGTTGCCGATCGATTAAACGTGGGCTACTTAGCCCTAACGGCGTAATCGTGTTCTTGACGAACCGAAAACATCGAATTACCCCGGCTTAGCCACCTTCTTCGTTCCGATATCCCCCCGGACTCGGCATCTTGTTTGCGCTAATTCCACGCCGAGTCCAAGAGGCGCCCCGGAGGACGACGCTCTTCGACAAAAAGGCAACTTTTCCCCGAGTGGAGGGCATTTCTCCGGAGGAGAGCATGCATGCGCGCGCCCTTCTACCTGACGGCGTTTGCATGGCCGAATTAGGCGAAAGCCATTTGCCTACGGCTTCGTGGAATCCGGGCCTCTGACCCTGGGATGTTCGCGCTTTGTTGCACTTCGTCGGTTAAGGAAGTAGCCAGAGAGGTCCGGTCGCCAAATTGAGTGGAAATGGCTCGTCCGTAGGGACTGTTGCAGGATTGGGCACGTGCTTCCTGAAGTTTTAAAGCGGAAATGCGAGTGATCTCTGTGGAGTACGGTAGGATGGAGTGCTCTAAAGAGTCTAAAGAAGTCGTTATGCTTATACAGCTAACTATTCCTATATGTGCCGGTTGGATTTTGCGCAGTAGTGTCATAAAAAGTGATTGGAATAGATGTGCAGTCTCTAAAAAGCCCTTTTTCATTAGTTACCTAGGCAAATAGGTATAATTAGGAAAATTGTAAATTCCATATAAAAATATACGAGATCCACTTTCCCCCACTCCCTTGGACTTTTCAGCCACTTTAATCCTTCTAATCTGTTTTACGGAGATAGTTCCTCCTACGCACCAAAGCTGCTTGGCTTTGTTGGGATACCAGGCCGTTTTAGCATTGATATAGCCAAGATTTGTCAAAATGTTTCTGCTGTTCAATTCGCGAGATGCTTCCGCTTTGTCTCTATGCTTATGGGAATCTGAAGTCGCCACACGGATGTTCTACATAAAACACGGACAGCGTGACGAGGAAAAAGGTTATCTGGAATTTTGGATATTTCAACAAAATGCGGAAGTGTTTAGGAAGGAGGAGTTCTACATTTTATGGCCAACTTTATTTTAAATGTCAAGAGGTGAAGACCAAAAAGTGCTTTTCGGTGACAGCCAAAAAGGACCAATACCAAAAATTACCACCTACTGCTTTTTATGACGTTTGCAGACGAAATATAGACTTTTGCGATACGAATAAACGCTCAATTTGGCGGGTGTCCTTTCCTAGCATGGTGATTTAAGTGGTACTTAGTTTCTTTGGATGTTAGGGCAGGATAGAACCCTGGATCAGCAGAGCACATGTTCCAATCCGGTAAATCTGGAAGATTATGATGATCATCGGTTTATGTGTACAGGATCAGCGCCTCTAAAGAGATGATCCATATTTCTATCCGGCCAACTCATCGGACACGTTTTGTGACATAGTGTTTAAGTGCGAATTCGTCATTAACAATTTTTCGGAGCCTACTTTTTTCAATCTGTTTTCCGTTTCTCTTGCTCTTTAGACCGGACATGATCTCGGCATCACTCCACCGGATAAGGCGATGTTTCATTTCCCTTACCGCGTTATTAATACCAGTTTTAAATCAGCTTTACAATGGGCATGTTCAGATACGATCCTTAGCTAACCTTGTCAGCTGAAACTCACGGATATCGACATCATATCCATAGAAATCGCATAGTTCTGATTTCAATTAGGAAATTTCGAAAGATTTGCGGAAGGATTATTGCGGATCAGTGGTGCGCTGCACAATCCCTCTCCCAATTCTTCCATATCCTTCATCGTTTAACGTTAAAGACTCTTCTGCACAAAACAAACCTCTGAGCATCAATTTCCCGGTGAGATTCGATAGAAAATGGCTATAACTCTTTCGGTTCTGTTATACAGGATTATTTCCCCAGTACTTCCTGAATTCGCTGTTCCAAAGAAGTTCCTTCTTTTTACTGTGTTTTTCGTAATTTTTCTCGTTTTTTAAACGTCGATTGTCTATTACTTCACTGTGTCCACTGCAAAGGCCTTTATTCTCCATGTTTTCATCAATAGACACAGAAATGCCTAATCTCTACTTAAGTTGGCCCTTCTTCCAGAGTGTACATATATCTTGAAGAACAGTTTTGACCCATATCAGCCTAGAAGTGGCCATACATCTATGAACAGCTTAAACTAGCGACCGCCCTTCCGGAAATCACGCACCGGATCTCTGTAGCGTCCTTAGTACAGGAAAACATCGCCAAATAAAATATTAAACGTCCCCATCGCATCTCCGCTCAAGCGTCCTCTCCTCGTTGGCGATTCCACGAAAGACCTAATCCCAAGATGAGAGAAAGTGCGGACTCGCTTCAGCTCACGGAAACCCTGCTTCATGCTGTCCTCAGCGCCCACTTTTGTACACTCTCCTGGCTGTTCTCTGGCTCAGTTCTTGTGCTCTGTGCGACGAACGCAGAGCGCGTGTCGGGACCCGAAATGGAACGTCGCGCGCTGAGATGTCAATTCTCGTTTGGACGAAGCGTCCACTCGCCAATTCGCGCAATTAGCGGTGATTTTTCGTTACGCGTCCCTCCCCCAGCAAGGGACGCGCCTCGCGATTACGTGGACCTCCGTGGCGTCGGATCGCAGGATTATGACGTCTTTTGAGCGAACCGAGCCAGTGCGATTCCTCCCGGTTAGACCTTTGGCACGCCTTTTTTCATTTGGATTCTTCCAAACTAACCCGTAGCAAAAATTATCAGTTTCTGTTTGTCGGAAATGGTAATTGAAAAGACTATTTTTTTCTTCCAGAATGTTGAGTCTAACCCTCTTTTTATTTAAGAATATTCGTTACCTCCAGCGATGCTTCTTTGCCTACAGGAAACCTGGGCTCCGATTGCCTGCGGTTCACCTGTGGCAGAGGCCCCTAATCAGGTTGCCAACTTAGTTTCTGGAGAAGGCTAGGCTCTGAATCAGCTTTTAAATGAGGTTAAATTTCCCATGACGAAACTGATTACCGAAATTTCTAGATTCAGGACCACGAATGGTAACTACTCCACTGAAAGGTGACGTTAAGGATCGTTTGATCTAGATCTTTGATGGCAGGTTCGGTCTTTGGATCGTTTCCACTTCCAATTCCCACACACTTTTCTGTTGGATCCTATGGGTGTACAAAAAACGGTGTATAAATGAAGCAAATTCTTTCCGCTTAAGGAAGTTTTAAGCGAGCTAACTTCCGCCACATAGTGACATTTTCATATCGTTATTTATATCTTCCTGTTGATGGATTCCTCTCGATTTCCATTTTGGTTTATTCGATGCTATGTTCTAGTAGATCCATACTTCACAAGTTACCCTCGTCTCCCTCTCTTGAACTACAATTCCATTAGTTGTCCGTTGGCGCTTCCAGTGCGTTCGGACACCAGATGTTTTCATAAATAGGACTCAGTATTTCCATTAGCGTCTCGATGTACGTTAAGCAATGTCCTTTGGCGACGCTCCATTTCTCGTATAACGTAATTTTCCACCAAAGCCAAAAATCGAACCAACTTTGCCACGCATCAATCGGGCTAGGCGGATGACGAAATAAACGCTCGAAGGAGCACATACAGAGTTGCGTGCTAACTGAGAAAAAGTAGGTCATGGCCATAGGGTTGCCCAGGTCGATCGGGAGCAAAACCAGGGTGAATGCCGATTCACCAAAGAGGTTAATCATTTGTGCAGTGGATGACAACTTTTGCAGCAGTAAAAAGTTCAGGTATGGTCCGTGGCAATGAGTTTATCGAAAAGGACCATATACTTGGTCTTTTCAGCCAGTGTTGGATAGGATAGACCTATAGGGCACTAAAGCCGTATTAACCACTGCGTGTCTCGTGTTCTCAGTTTATATTTTATATTCTGACCAGTGCCACAACAACATACATTTTTTTTCTGTTATTTTTATTTCTAGCTGCCTCATCGTTAATCCAAAATGCATCGAACGATCCAGATATGTGGTTCTTCCCAACTTCCGTATCCCGATGACCACGTTGTTCTATTCTAAGAATGTCTTTGTTGCGGGCGACATTCGTTTTGTAGCTGTCACGCGAGGGCCCAGTGGAAAGACGGCAGTCGTTGGAATCTTAGACTACAATTCCAAAGAGTTTCTCCAATTGCAGAAGTCGGTTCCATGTAAGAACGGAGAAAACGTGTTCTCCATCCACTATGTCCTCTGTGTCCCGATGTGACGCTGACGAAACGTCGGAAACCTCATCCGATTACCATCGAACGAGCTGAACAGCGAAGTAGTGAGCAAAACCAAACTAGAAATGTACTTTTGTTCCATTAAAATCGATTCCTTAAAGCTCAAATACCAGGATAAAGTATCAAAGGACGATTGAACTTCCTGTGGTCAGTAGACCTCCAAAATCTTAGCTTTGAAGTGGAGGATGGCCCTAAAATATACAACCCATTAACAGTATCAAACCATTAACAAAATTGGGAGAAACTTTACTGTCTTATCTTCTTATATCTTTTCCCAGCAATTTTAAAGCATTCGGCAACATTTCATCCATTTTTATCCTCTCAACCGTTCCCACGCACTGCTTGCGGCCATGTTCCGTTCAACTCTTCCAAAAAAAGAGTCCTAACGAATGCAAAGCGTCATGTCCAAGTCCCCCTTTCCCACAGTCTCTCCGCTGGCCTCCTAAACCATGCACAGATCGTCCTTGGGAGTTCGCCTGGAACGCACGTCACCCTGGACATCTTGCCTCCTAACCGCCTTTCAACAACGCACTTCCTCGGTCCCCCGCGTCGCCCTCCATTCACCTCCAACGTTTGCGTAAACACACACACAAAGAACAAAAGGTTGTCTGCGCGCCTAAAAGCTTTCTCCGCGACATCCTAGCCGAAATCGTCCAGCTGACCTTAATCAGGTTTCTGGGCTTCCGTTCCTCCCCGTAGCGTCAAAACATCCCAACTTGCTGGCGTGCCGTGTTTGCCGCGGCCACTCAACGCCGTCCACTGTCCGGCGTCCCGCGCGGAATGTGCAAACGTGCGACCCGAAATCTCGCGCATAATGCGCTCCTACTCGCGGGGTTAATTATGCAGGAGGCGCAATTTTTCGACTACTTTTCCTATAAATAATGACCCCAGCAGATGTTCCCACATAGTTGATGTTTTGACATGTGCCGAATGACACGTAAACCGACGTGGTCTACGCTGCAATTCGACTCCGCGGTCCGCTGCGCTGCTCGTGCCTCCGAGGTTTGGCATATCGAGCCTGCGGCGTTACATGATAACTTCCTGGAGCTCACGTAGCTGTAAACTTGCAGCAGTAAACCTTTACTGTTTCTGTAGGACCTACCTCTTCGTAAATTCACCATTGTTGCGTCTTTATGAATGGCATTGCTTCGTTGTCTTCGTCGATTGCTATGGGCATACCCTCTTGAGATCACCTTATTGTTTGTCATATGCGAAATTCTAGGTATGGATCGAGCCTGGACGAGCAGCTGCTTCAAAACCCATGTTGCATGCCTCTATTCTGGCTTATATTATATAGCTAATATTCTGCAAAGCTACAAAGTAGTAGGATGTATGTGCGCAGATACCCTTAAGACCTATGAAAGATGCTTCACGAGCCAACCAAATATTATGTTCAAATAGCTCCAGTTTAGTAACTTTTGCAAAGTCCACCGATCAATAGATTGCATATATTTTAAGAAACATTATACATCTCTGCACTGCGGCGATACAAAAACGGATACAAAATTTGCGTGGCATTCAAGAACTTCTGCCACCACTTCTGGTTTTGTATGTACACCCTAAACAGCATCTCTGTACGATAGAGCAACACAGAATTTATCACTTGACACCATACACATTTCGAAACGTCGGCGTCATAGAACGGGGCTACCAAGTGCGTAGCTTATTATTTTCGCAATACTCATAATTTCTCTGACGTGCGTGGTTCACGAGCTACTGGATAACTCTTGGTCGCTCCAAGGCCATAAATATGTAAACCAGTCGATTGCGAAACAACTATTTTAAGACCAACTCTATTTGGAATGCATCATACGCTATCTTGGGAATGCTCCTGTCAGATATTTCTAAGAAGTTATATAGGTCAGGTCGCTATTGTCTATGTCAATATTTTCAAAAGCCACGTATTAATAATATTACTTATCATAGACCAACCTTCGTTTCCTTTTCCAGCTGTTGTTTCCTGTTATTTTCGTAATCCAGGTACTTTTATGGCTTATAAGCCAAGAAACATCATTTGTATCACACTGTTGTCGACGTGTGTTTGGCTCTTTGTTGCGAGGACACGACAATCCTTCAGTAAGAAGTTTTATTGCTCCCTCTACGCGCGTTGATAGCACCCAACATCTTCACTATGTTGCATCTTCACGCTACGCCTCCAAAACTATTCGCGTGGTGTCTTTATTCCGTGTCTTTATTTAGAATCTTATGAGTAATCCATGGTCCCACCTTCAGAAAATGTTTCTCATTGCGAAGATCGTGCGTGGCCGTCGGCTCTTGCATGAACTCGAGCAGGAGGAGGCCCAGAAGGAAGCCGAAGAGGCTGCAGCGAACTTGGCTAAGGAAAACGGAATCACCTCTGGAAGGCGCCATCGGAACAAGAACTATGGACAGCCCGGGACTTCTATTCAGGTGCGTTACGCTTCTACACTATCACCCATCCTCTCCAAGCCATTTCTTCGAATCTCTAGTTTTTTTTCATTGGTTTTGACGCACCGAAAGCGTGACTTCTAAAGTAGTCGCCGGAAGCGGTCTTTCCATATGAATAAACATTTCGGATATCTAGAGATGTTTAACACATGCGACATCCGGAATCCTCATGAAATTCCGGAAACAATCCCTTAGGAATAGTTCGCTGTAGGAGCGTATAGTTCTCTAATGAACAATATAGATCTGTAATAGAAAATACTGTTTCATTTAATAGATTTATTATTGTTTTATTGCAAACAACAACCGTTAAGTTCAACAATTTTTACAATTCTTCAAAAGTCATCCGTCAGCTCCTCGGATTCCTCTGATTGGGACTGCTCCGTGGAAGGCTGCTCGGGTTCTTCCTGCGGCATAGGAACACGGAGCCGCTGTTTGAGGTGTCGATACTCCCATCCGTTGAAAACCAACGCTTTCCCGGGGTTATGGTGGTTTCTCTCTGAAAGAACTATATTATATAAAGTTGTTCATTAGAGAACTGTAATTTTTTTTCCATAAGAGAACTAGCCTTTGATTTGCGGATGCTGAAAATTGAGACCACTTCCGCAGAGTTTAAATGCAGGGAAAACGGCCTCTAAAAGTAGTTATTGTAAAAATTTATATACACATACGGTGTTCGTAGTTTGCTTCCATTGATGTTATGCTCGAGCAGTGTGCTCGATCACAGTGCTCGAGCATCCACCAGGGAGCATGGAGCGCCATGCTTGACCATGGTGCTCGAGCACAATCCAAACGGAGCACACTACAAACTGCGCGCCGCCCTAGTCTTTTGGACATTGGCGTCGCCATACAAACTCCGAATTCGGAGACAAAATACGAAATTGTAGATTATCCTTGTTCTTTTCAGAGTGTGGACACTTCGCCTACCGATGAGAAGGAAGCGAGAAGAAGGAGAAAGTGAGTTCGATGTTATGCACTGTGTTTGATGCTTTGCTTTCGTCCATCCTCGTGTGCCCGGCATTTCAGGTACCGTAGATGGAGTTGCGGAAGGAAGTGATTTTCTTGACTAGGGCCGTACTCAATGGAGTGGAAATGATAGCGCTACTAGGAGTGCGCTAAAGTGCGCGGAGAGGGCAGCGAGATTAGATAGTTGGCCAAAGGATGAAGTGAATTAAGGAGAATAGCTATTCATAAGAGTTAGGAAGAGATGGCTGGCTATCTCTTCTTGAGAGGTCTTCCATGCCACCCCTTCTTTGGACTGAATGACCATTGTTATCTGAGTGCGCCCAAGTTAGAACCCCTCTGAACAAAGGACCTTTTCTTTCGTGACCGTGATGCTGACGTAGGTAGACGAAGAGTTGTTTGTGCTTGACACTGAAAACTGCCTCCTGCGCATAAAAAACAAAGACTTGTAGTTTTGCTTTGTTTTGGAACGCCCCGTGGTTTTTTTCTCGGCCCAAATCATAAATTATTGGGTGCAAACCAAATGAATTGTAGTTTTATGGGCTGTCATGACGGATGCGAAGCGTGACAGATCGCTCAATTCCATGTTCGCGGCTTTTTTAGGTTTTCGTCCGTTCCACACTTTTGACCATTTTCATTCAACTTAGCAGCTCCAGCAGGGTGGACTTGAACAGCTCCTGTAGGTTCCCCCAGCAGGCTTCGGTTACCACCAAAGAGATAGCGCTGAGAATGTGTATAACGAAGGTGTTTTATGATAGTCCGGTGTCTTAGCTAAAGAATACATCGTTTAATCTCTAACTCTCTCACAGCAAATATTCGTCCCAGCTGTAAAACCTAAGAGCTTCCATTGGAACTCAAACCCATAATGGGACTTCCAGATGTCTTAGGAAACAATCCAATCCCTACTAGTCCAGGACAATCGGAGGGTGTGTTGTGTCTTGCGTAAAGGATACATCTTTCAATCCCTAACATTCTCACACCATAGAGTCCTCCCAACCAGTGTCGAGCTGCCATTCGACCTCTAACCCAAAACGGGACTCCCAGATTTCACAGGGATCCCTACTAGCCTCGGACAATCGCAAACATCGGAGTAATCGTTCTTGATTCTGGGATTTTTTATGGACCGAAATAATATGTATGGAGTCTGCGTTCAATTCAATTTTCTCCCTCCACATAAGTTCAAACTCCACCTTCAGCAGTTCCCTTCTCGAATTAGCAATTGTGGGTTTACCAGAG
>KN172548.1:40682-88972 GCA_000757755.1 Steinernema glaseri
ATTTATTTCAAATTAACCTTTTAATGAAAAATCATCATGATTGATCAGTTCTTGATCGCTGGCACATTAAACTGAAAAATATAAACATTAGCAAACACTGAACATGAATCAGGCCCTCTACCTTGTGCATCACACCAATAACTGATTTCCGGTCCTCCGGCGACAGATCGGCAAGGACCTTCCGGACCTGTCCTTGCTTCTGGGACGCCGTGAGAGTTTCGTCGGAGCGAATCTTGTGGATGTCTCCTATAGCAGCACGGGCATCGGCGCTTAAATGCTCCATTTGTGCGTTGACACTGGTTCCGAAAGCTTGGCGACGTTCTTCCATTTCGGCGATGAATTTTTTGTAGGCTTCCTTTAACATACACCCTTTAGAGCTACAGGCTCTCAAACCATTGTGGAACACTATTTAGGACCGTTTCTCTTTAGGACCATTTCAGAAGGTCCTTTTTTATCACCATACCTGAATCTTGGCCGGTTGCTCCTTAATCAAATCGGCAATCTGCTGCTTCTTGAGACCGACGTTCTCAGTACTAGTTATGATGCTGTAATAAGCCTAAATTTACATCCGTTACCATGGACGAAGTGGACATGCACTGACGTCCTTAGCGGCATCTGAAGCTTCCGCCAAGAAAATAGGGACAGGAGCTTTGCGCCAGTCAGCGACGACGAACGCTGCCAGGAGACAGAGGAGTACTGCAGCCTTGATCATGTCGAACTATGTCGGACTTTGTGCATTCCAAATGAATCTCCGCCGTTTTATCTTCTTTGGAACCGAACATTTAGCTCCTGTCTGAATTGCTAATGAGCCTCCGGTTTGTTCAGGTTTACCGTTAAGCAAATAGAGACTAATGTGGTGACTTCCTCGGGTCGTCTATTGTTTACCCACTCTTTGACTTTTTGCTTTACCTACTCGGTTTTCGCAGGTGACACCCTCGGCGAGAAAATCCTATGTGTGAATGCCGGCCTTTTTTCGACAACTGGACATTTACACTTTAGTGAGCAAAGGAAGGTCTTAGATTTAGGCGCTAGAGGTGACTGACTGTCGTGTGAGAAACAGACATGACCGCTATCTTTGATTGGAATGCTTAGGATACGGTAAATGCTTGAGAAGATAAGGTTATTTAATTATTTTTTCACCGGGACCATGCATATAAATATAGAACTTTATGTACAATAGAGATTCTTGTTGACGACGAAATTCTTATCCATAGGCAGTGAACTTCGCTTCGAACTCCTCCTTCAGCTGCGCGCTCATGTTGTCATAGATCTGCTGGACCTTCTGCCACCTTTCCGCATCGCCGATATTTGGATTCCTCAGCAAAGTCGATATCTGCAATCGTTGAGTAGAGTTTCATCTTTAAGCTGTGCGGGACTAAACCGGAAATTCTTTCGAATTATACCTTGGTTTCTAGTTATTTTGTACGGTTTGATCTGGGATCTATTTATCCTGGTTCCATTTCGAAAAAATTGAATTCTAGAACTGGGTTCACTCTGGAGAAATTGGGGACAAACAAAAGAAGTTGGACGATGAACTGCTGGTGCTCCCCGACCTGACCGCACAAATTAACTCTGAATGCGGACCCACCTTTGCGAATTGAGTCTGTGCCTCGTCGGACATAGTGGCGACAATGGTATGCACCTTCTGTCGTTTCTCCTCCTCCTCCTTCGCTTTATTGTCGATGAACTGCTGGTACTGTTTCTAAAGGGCTCCTTAAGTAGTTGAGAGAATACAAAGGAGTTAACCTTGTGGTCGTCATCCAGTTCTGCGATCAATTCGTCCAACTTCTTTTGTTTGTCCATGTAGGCATCGTTGCGATTTTGGATAACCTCGAAGAACTAGAAGAAAACGACGATTTTTCCTTAGCGATGAGAGTATAGGGGAGACTCACTCTGTTTCGAATGTCCTGTGAAGTCCCTTCGAGGAAAGGAGGCAGTTTGGGCTGTCCCATCGAGGTTCCTGCTGGATTTCCAGGGGCTCCAGCGGTACCGGGAGCTTCAGCTGTCCCACCAGATATTCCAGACATGCCCGGCATCATACCTTCGGTCGGCTGTTCCGGCTGTGGAGCTTGTTGAAAGGATGATTGCGGAACCATTTGGCCGCCGGGGACTTCCATCGGCTGCTGAGGGCTCTGACGGACCCCTTGCGCCACATCAAAAGGCATGCCAACAATGGAATTGGAGCTTCCCATTTGAGGGGGTCCAAAGGGCGAAGCGGACTGGAATGGGCTCTGGCCGAAGCTGGACGGAGCCATCGAGTTCATCGGACCCATCGGATTGATCTGGTTCAAGTGGTTCATCGACCCAACGGAGTTCATCGAGCCCATCGCACTGCTAGGAGACATATATGGACCCATCTGCTCGCTGCCAGGCATTGCCCTGAAGTGGTCGTCTTGTTGAAAGCCTCCATTCCCGGGAATGACACTTATGGACACAGGGTAGCTCTGGATGGTGCGCCTTCCGTCGGAGTAAGGCGAGAAGCGGCGTCCGGCAGCGTTGATCGGCGCGATTGGAGACGCCCAGCCTGCGATGGGGTTTGCACGGCACAGCGCCGTCGAAAGCGAAACCGCGAGAAGCGCAACGGCGAACGAACTCATTCCGGTTGCAAAAAAGTTGCCTCGATGGGAGGAGAACCAAAAGTGACCGATTGCGCAGTCGTTTGCTGTTTTATAAACGGCGCGAGGTCGCCGACAGGCTGGAAACAGGTCAGCTTATGCCGACACGGTCTGATTGTCGTCGTCGTCGCCGCTAACTGAGAGGATTACCTACAGCGACGGATGAGTAATTATATCATCGCGAACGGCGAAAGCGCCGAGTAACCTAGATTTCACTTTTGCAACTTTCGCTTATTGAAACGGTGCAAAAACGCTTCTTGCAAAAAACTGTCTGGTGGGAGGTGACCTGTCCACTTCATCCAGACAGAATTAAATGGTACATGTAGGGTGCCTTCTACGTGGGTCATTCAAGCTCCTTGATGGAGTGAGCGGCGGAGGACCATGGAGATTTGGGGGCCTCAAATTGTGCCTCAAAAAGAAAGCCTCGGCCTCAAATTCTGACAACGCAAAGTTTCAAGATTTTTCTATTCTTTAAATTTTTTCAGTAATTGCTTTCTTCAGCCTAGACGAAGATTTTCTACTGACGTTTTTTGGATGTTGCTTTGAGTTTTATCCAAAAAGAACTTGTAAACTTGCAAACCTTATGTTATCCTTATTGGTGTCTTGCAAACAAGATGGATAAATGAAATTTTCAAACAAATTTCAATGACAATTTAGCAATAGTGTGTCACGCGCTTTCCGAAGTGTATTAGTAACAAAGTGTTACGACAACCAGGCAGCTGGCTATATAAACTGGAAAATTTGTAGCGTGGCAACATTCTGTGACGCTGTTCAGTTCTGTTACCATATTGTAATCCACTTTCCAACATGCTGCACTTCCTTCGGCTTTATTGCACATAGTTGAGCCCCATCTTTACTCCATTCTGCACATTTTCGTGATGACCAAACTACATCACCATTTGTGAGTGTACAATTGTCGTCGATCAAGGCTGTATGGAGCGAAACCGTAAACACGACAGACAGACAAATACCAGACAACTGTAAACATACTAATTGAGACCACAAACACAGCATTTCTAGTTTTTTAGTAGAACAGATAACGCAACCGTCGATGTTACGCAGTGGATATTGCGATTATCCCCATAGCAAAAACTTCGCCTCGCTCGAGGATTATCTCCCTGGCAGCGGATACTGAAAGTGAAAGCGTATGGAATCCACAGATCTACTGTACAAAATAGGAAAGTATTCCAAGGAGCTATTCATATCTAATCCCATCTGATGGAGTGAGCGGCGGAGTGATTGATTACGCGGAATTGAAACCTGTTATATATGTTGCAGTGAAGCACCCTAGCTGTGAGCCTAATGACCACTAGGCTCCTAGTGACGAACGTGACAATGTGCCTCCGGTTTTTTGTCTTACTAACCGTAGTTTGTTCGGTAACGCTCGGACAGTTTATTCACCATGGAAAGACAATTTACGGTCCTACCCACTACTATGGCGCTAACCAGGTAGGTTCCCCATATGTCCCTCGTCTTACCAACATATCCCTGCTCAGGGCAACATTCGATCGGGCAAAGTCCCAGAATGGGACGAACTTCCTCTTCCGCACATGCAAAGAGGCACCCTTGCACCTCACATCTGTGGGTTCAACCCCTTCACCCGAGAGTGCATGGACCCGGAGAACCTGTGTCCCGGACGATGCATGAACTTCCGCTACACATACAACGTGTTGTACGACTGTCGGTGTCTGGCCATTTGATTTGTTCAGTTTATGCGATTATGTACAGAATAACACGAGAAACAACAACCTTCTTGGCGACTAGCCGCGTCGATTCGTGCAAAATCGATAGTATTTGTCGCATCCGTCGCGGTACTGCGGCTGACTCAAGACGAAAGGATTCTGACAGTAGTTCACGGCGAAGTTACGGTACTGTGAACAGATCCTTTTGATGGTGCCACCGCGATGTGGTTTTCGCGTCGGGACCACCGGCTTCTCGGGAAGAGGTATGTGGCACCGTTCGGAGTAGAGGGGACAGAATACGGCGGCGCGTTGGCCGAAACGGAAGGGATCAGGACAGACGTAGAGGTAACGCTGCTTGTACTCCTTGCAGAACGAAGTGTAGTCCTTAGGCCGTGAAGGGATGGGAGGACTATAAGATATGGGTCAGTTTGTTCTTTTAAGGGTGGATTGGAACGTATATTCATCATGTGGATATGCTCTTGCTTTGCTGCTACAGATATTCCAGCAGAAAATATAATAGAACATATAAAAAATATATATCCGATATTCCAGAAAAGAGTCAATGTCAAGGAGAACTCTGCTGAAGCTCACCTCTGTGTAGGCTGGTCAGGTTCGCCCTCCGGAATGTTGAAGCAAACGTTCTCGAACGCTTCGCAAAATTCTTTTGTGTCGGCTGATTTGCGGTCGCTAGAAGCGCACGATTTCCGGTATTCATCTCTCAACTCTCGACAGGCAATCTGAAATTTTATTGACTGGATGGAAAAAATTGAGAGGATGGAACGGTCAAATTAATCAAACCCGAAATATTTCCTTGTTAGATGGGAAGATTCTTCTTTGGTTTACTTAAATTCTTTCAGAGTCACATTACACTGGAAATTAAACTGAATACGCGTATTAACGAAATAGTGACCCTGTTGAAAGAATCTACAGTCCCTTGCATTTTTAAAATGATCTGAAATCCCTACGTTAACTTTGAAGTCCAAGGAACAGCACAAACGAATAATTTTGTCTATTGAACTCTATTGCGAGAAGCTTAAAGACATTAGTTGCCTTTTAATACAGTACCTGGCCATAAAAACCACCTTAAAAGTCCCACCTTGTCATTGTCCGTTATGGTCTCCTTTTCGTCCAATTGAACTCTTTCCCTCTGTACGGTCCGAGACCCAAAAGCCTTGGGTGCACAGTAAGGTAGAGAAGCATTCCTCGAACAAGCCATCGCGATGACCTGCTGTTCGGTGGAGAGGGAAGCGCCTTGGCTAAGGGCGAACAGAGCCGCGGAAAACAGCAGAACGACCCTCGATGCAATCATACAGTCTGCAACGGAAGGAACTTAATCGCAATTTAGATGGCATAAGCGGTATAGGATAATCGATAGGAGAGCGAGATAAAAAGGATTAGTCAAGTACGGGGATAAACGGATAAACAGGTTCCTCCTCCCTTTCGGTGGGTCGCCAGAAACGGGCAGCCGCCACAAGCGTCGGAGCGGTCATCAACGCGGTCTCCAAGCCGCGTACACAGGTTTCCGACCCCGTCCTGACGACATAAATAAGCAGCTGCTGCAATCCTCGTATGGACTGCGGCGAAGAAGCAAGTTTTACGAGTGCAGTATGCTAATTTGCGCACGACCCGAACCCGAAAGCAAGCAATTAAAGTTCGTTGCAGGCGGTGAAAGTACGCGCGCGAAGGCAAAAACAGTTCACTCAGACGAAGCACGCCGTGTGACTTTTAAAGTCACCCAGGTGGCAACGGGCGACTCTCCTCCCCCTAGCGAGGTTTTTCCTTTCTGTACTGGTTCCAGTGTTGGTTTAAAGTTTAAACTGTGAGAACTATTGTTGGCGAAGGGTAGGAGACGTTTGCCAAACATCACTGATTCTCTCGGGGGTTTGATGCTATCATCTGTGTTCCCTTAAGGGATCAATTATCAGAGACGTGAGCTAGCTACATAAGTGTCAGAGAACAGACATGAAAGGCGTGAACAAGGCGAAGGCACAAATAGTTTAGTGAGACAAACGCCGTGTTAAGGCTTTCGTGAAAATATACTAATTAGTAAGGGTCGAGTATCTGCTGTTGAACTCAGAGATGAGCGTGAGGGAACTGTCGTGTCAGTTGATCATCATGAAAACTGAGCTGGCTGAAAACGTATCGTGACCGGAAGCGGTGATCACCTAATACAACAGCTATTTCTATGTCACAATATGGGAAAGTGGGTTTGGGAAATTAGCCAACAAGCAAATGGGGAAGTTGTTTTATTTGTCTTCGCGATGATCACTATAATCGATATTAACGGAAAAATGAAATAAAATATTGCAATCAGCGTCGGAGTTCGCCGAATTCGTATTTTTATCTTAAGAAATTTTCTCCATTCAGCTTACTGAAAGCCATACCGATTTTATGACTTTCAGATTGCAACCAGGACCAGAGATCCCGGCTCAGTGTACAAACAGCTTCCGAGCTGAGCCTCGAGCTGGCTTTCTCAGTCGAGCCAGAGATCATTGTCAAAGCCGCTCTTAGACGCTCTTTCCACTTTTCTTTCTAAAAAAATCTTTCTTGATTTTCTCAGATTTAATCGGGCTCGTTTCAAATCTTCAATCACTCAAAAAACGTTAACGAAACTGAAGCGCCCAGCACCGGAGAGGTCTATTTCTGTTGCGTTTTGTAAATAACACTCGCAAGTAAAGGTATGAAAAAAAGAATGTCTTCCTTCTTCAGGTCCATAGCCCACTGACGTGTGCAAATGTTGTCAATATAGTAGCACCAAAAGTGACAAAATGATACTGCGCACCCTGTACATAGGGTCCACAAAAATACAAACTACGTGTTTATTAGTGGCAGTGGCATTGACAAAATGTGTACAGCAAACAAAGAACAAAATACACAAATAAACGACTTTACAACCCGATGGTCTTCACCCACCGTCATGCCTAAGGCGTGAGCTTACTTAGAAAGGTATCCACTGACGGGAAATGGACACCTAATCCGGTATTCAAGCCGACTCCCGCGAACGGAACGCCAACACCGAAATTTTTCGAAATGTCTCCGCGTTTCCAGTCCACTCCAAGGTGGTCGTTCTGCTTGTAGTAGCCACCGACACCGTAGCCAGTGTCAACTTCGATTGGCTTCTTGCCAATGTCTTCCTTCTTCAGCGGAACGCTGACCTGTAACACACCGATCTATCAGCACTCGGTCCATCGATTGTTACCGCCGTTCCACCGCCTCCTTCTACGCCGAGACTTTGAACCAGCGGGACAGACCATCCGTTTTGGTAGCCGAACTTGCCTTCCTTTACGTTGGCACCGTATTCGGCGTGCTGAGACCAGTAGTCACTGTAATAAATCATCGTGAGCGGTTTGGAATTTTATTTAGAGGTATAGTTTCAAAGAGTTCTAGGTGAGATGCCTACAGTGGTACTGGCTGTACTAAGGGCTTCATGTAGCTTTCAGACTTGGACTCGATCACTTTGTAGGATCGCAGAGGATTGAGTGAAGACATACCACTGGACGTGGCAATAGTAAATGAACCTTCATCTTTTTTGTTAAAGTTAAGGACTTTACAAAAGATTTAAATAGCCCTGCCGTAACCAAGAATTGCTAACAATTAGTTTCAGTTCTCCGAGTTCTTCATTAATCATACCACTGTCATGAGCTCCAAACATTAGGCACAGTTCTCTGAAATGTGATCTAATCACTTTTTAGGCGCTATTAGGCAGTCAAATTTATTTGCTTTTAAAATTTCCATTGAGAATCATTGAAGGAGCGAGATTGAGCCTCTTCCTTTATTCACTCTACAAAATGACCTCCTCTCTTCTTCTCCGTCGCCACTTAAAAACACCGAAGGCCAGGTGCAAGATGTTGCAACACGCGCAAACAGGATCACGTCCCTTCACATCGCCGCTGGTTCCGCGTACGTCGTGTTTTTTTACAGAAAAAGAACTTTTACGAATCTAGCCAAAAAAGAAAACCTGACCTTACTTCGTCAAACTAGTAATTCCTTGGTAAGTGCGCTTCGACTTTTTTAAGCATTAATTTATGAGCCCTTAGTGAATGTCTTACCGTACTCCAACTTGATCGGAATATCCACCTCCCCATGAGCCATATCCAACTCTGCCGGTTCGCGCGGCTTCAACGGTTCCTTCCTCGTTGATAGGGTAGAAGGGAATTCCCTTCACGGAAGCACTTCCGTAATTCATATCGACGCCCGACGAGAAATCTTTGGGAGCCATAGGCATTTTTTGCGGTGGTGCACCTTGTTTAGCCCCTGTTGCTGGTGGTGGCGGACCTTGTTTGGCCCCTGCTGCTGGTGGTGGACCTTGTTTGGCCATTGCTAGGGGGTTCTGTTCAGTCATGAATTCACCACAATCCTATGAGAAGCAAGACGTATTAGATATAAACTTTCATCTGCGTATACCTTGAAATAGCCTGCACATTTAGGAGCGTAGAAAGGCTCTGTTTGCGGCCCATGGCAGTGCTGCTTCACAATTGATTCAAACTTCTGGCACAGAGACAGAAGTTCGGGGGAATTAGGCGGTGGAGCTTTAACTGGCGCAACGGAAGCCGCCTGCGAGGAAGATGGAGCCGGCTTCTGTAGGGAATCACGCGGCGGTGGAACTTTTCCTCCTGGCGGTGCTTGGAAAGGCCCGAACGGACCGACATCGCCAGGGGGAGGAGCGCCAAACACGAAGGAGGTCGGGCCATCCGAGGCACCTGAACCTTTAGCCCCAACTGGTATTTGAGGCGCTCCGATTCCCAAAGGGTTTGGTGGTATTTGTGGGCCTCCAGAACCTCCTCCAATAAAGTCGGGCAGATTAGGACCGCCGCTGCCAAAAGGGGATGACGGTATGGGAAGGCCACCTCCTAAGGGATTCGGAATCTGAGGACTTCCTTTTCCCAGTGGGTTTCCAGACCCTAGTGGATTCGGCAGTTTAGAACCTACTAGTTGTCCCAATGAATCTTTTGATCCCTGGGGGATGGGCAGATCTCCCAATCCCAGTGTTGGAGAGCCAAAGCCAAAGGGATTAGATTGCGCGGCTGGACTATTTCTATCAGGATTTTGAGGTTGCGGATGGAAAAAAGGAGATCCGAAGGCTGGAGCGTTGGACGCGGAAGCACTGGGGAATGGAGGTGGAGGAGGAGGTATGAATGGACCCTTAAACGGTAAATTTTACTGTCATATTCCCTCACAAATCATAGTCGAGCAAACAGATCTTCAGTGTACTGTATCTTTAAACTAACCTGATTTGCAGCAGGGAATGGCTCGCAAGGATCGCAAGGACCCGATGGCCCGATGTAATCCCTCTTCACACTCCTGTCATAGTTTTGTTCCCGCTCTTCTCGCATTAACTCCGGAAAGGGTTCAATTGCGGTCGATGACCGACAAAACGCCAGCCCGGGATTTCGAGCACACGCCGCTTTCAGTGCATCGGGAGATCCTAAACAGCGTACTTTGTGGCGATAGGCCTCTAGCACAAACCTAAGCATTGCGTGAAAAAGGCAACCAGGAAGAAAACAAACATCTTAGAGTGAATGCTGAGACGCGATTATCGTCTCACTAAAGAAGGGGATATCAGCAACCTTTTTTTATAATTTTTCGAGGTCGACAGAACCGGTATCGAAACCCGCACTACGTCATCCGTGTTAAAAACCGTCCTTTTCTGTCTATGGCGTGGTGTCTAAGAACAGATCGACGGGCGCAAGAACACATTTACCACTGAATATAGACAACACGGGTGTATATGTCAATGCACTGGTTCTTGTAGATGAGGCACTGGAGGGCGTATGTGGGGATTTTGAGGACAGCCGGAATGATGCAGTAGGTCTTTGCGAACTTCTCAACCCTGTCGCAGTACTGCTTCACCTCACGAATGTAGATGTGTTTTGGAGGCTGAAAGGGAAAACTAGATTCATGAACAGTGAGATTCCCAGACTTTTAAGCTACCGTTTTGAAATACCCAACATATACCAAATTAGCAAAAAAATAAAAAATACCAAATTTTGAAATAAAAAATGTGCAAACAATGTTTGCAGGCCGAAACACACCTTTCATATGATACCCGCTACATATTCTGTTACGCGCTTTCTTTATTTTAGTCATAGAGGAAAGGCGTTAAAATACCTCCTAATCATTTCAATTTGTTGCAAATTTTAGCTCTTTCTCAGCTTGTAAGAATGCAGCAATATCATCTTTCCTAACCGATTATTTATCGACTAACCTTTTTATATGGTACAATGTCGGATGGGAGCGGAACGTCGGGACATTTTCCTTGATAGCGAGTGCAGAAGGCGACTGCCTCGTCCACATAGCTTCCAAAACGAAGAGGCTTCGGACAAACGAACTCGAAACGCTCTTTATGCTTTCGACAGTAGGCCGTGTGGTCGATCACGGGCAGATTGCTGAAATTGTGCGATACCATGTAGTAATATATTGTGACCGCTTACGGTGTTCGACTCAGTAAATTTTTGCACATGTCGCGGAAGGCGTCGCAGAAAGCTTCGGTCTCGGCGACGGCATGCTTAGGGGGAGCATTGAAACAGATCTCGCGATATTCTGCCTGGAGTACGGTACACGACTCATCGTCCTTTTCCTCGTTCGTCAGCAATCGCCCCTCTACATTTCTACTATTCTGAGCCGAAAAAGGAAGATTTGCATCTGAAAAGTTATCGGGTTAGCTCAAGCAGGAGATGACAAAGCAGAACCTTTTAGTTTAGCTCTATTGAAAGCATCCAAGACCGCATGCGAATCCGATCGACTTGGATTTATCGAAATAAGAGTGAATAAAAAGAGAGCAAGCGGCAATCGCGTTATCATCGTTAACAGTGTCAGCACTAGCCATCTGCGCCTAACTGCCAACTAAGAACCGGTTCTGATATCACAAATAAACGTTCTATGTTAGCCTTTAGGGTGATGCTTCTCCGACATACTTTATCTCTTTTGGAACCATAAGTCTCTGATGGACAAGAGAAGGATTGCGATGGTGAAGCCTACCGCCGGTTACGGTTCATGATTGTCGCAACATCTTTGTCGCCTTCCATCACCAGTAATCCGGGAAATAGAGCTACATCTTTCCAAAAAGGAAACAACAATTATTAAGATCGTAAGAGAGAAAACAACGATTTATACGAAGAGGCCGCATATCAACAACTGAATTATAAACAAAACAACTTTAGCACTGAGTTTAGGACCACGCTTCCTCCCGGTAGCGTCCAGCCTTCTTTAATTCCGACATGTAAGTGATAGCTTGATTTCGGTCCTCGAAGGCTCCTGAAATAGCAGCGTACGATTCGAAACAGAAATTTCGAGTTTACCGTGTTTCTCTACGATATCGACGAATGTTTCCCATACGCCTTTGGCCATTCCGTTCGCATCTCCACATACGAAGACCTGTGTATAACCTTTTTGCGAGTTGAGCAATTCATACATCTGAAGCAAACAAATGAAAATTTTTTCTATCACACGCTCAACGCTTACCGAACGCCCCATTGATCGCAGTTTATCTTGAACATACTTAAAGTTGTCCTGAGCATCCACTTCTGACTGTGCCACAAAGAGCCCTGACAACAGATTTAAATCCCTCCAGTCGTAGAGCTGATCAATGTAGAGGCCATCTCTATCAACCTGGCGACAACCACAGAAAAGCATTCTTGTAACTTTCTGCTTCTCATCTTGAAGCGAATTCTCCGTTTCGTTAGTTTGATGCCTGAATGGCACGTGAAATTAAGTTTATGTGTTAATCCTTACTTGATTCGTTCTAAGAATGCCATGAAAGGGGCAACTCCCGTTCCGGGGCCTATCATTATCAGATTAACATCTGTAAAGTTTACGGCCAGTGAATCACGAGGGGGGTCAATTAGTCGGAATGACGTAGGAGTTTGGTAGATAACCTTAAAATCCTAATGTGTTGAATAGAATTAAATTGCACAGACCTTAATTTTATCACCAATGGTACGCTTTGTCAACCACTCCGTAGCAAGACCTCGACGTTCATACTGCCGGCCATCCGCCGCCAGGAATACCTTTATGGAGTAAACAAAACGGATACGGTGCAATTTTTTAGCGTTGTACGAGGCAACACTAAATGGTCGTGGCATCAGCCTTGGCAACAGTTCTAACAACTGATTCAAAGTCGGGCGACAGGAAGGGAAAGCCAACAGGACATCGCAAAGAGAAACGCTAGCCTACAATAGAAAGTTCCGATGAGAATTTTTACATGTCACCATGGGGACTACCTGACTGACGAATTCCGTGAACTCTTTGATACCTTGGTGACTTACTAACTCCAGTAAACGACGCTTCTCACTTTCATCGCTTGCGTTGTTCGCTAGAGTACGGAGCAAAGGCTGAAATGTACCCACTTTTTTTGCACTTCATTGGCCATAAAAGGGACGTACGCGACTGGGGGCCCGTCTAATATCAAGGCAGTTTGTGAACACGTAGCGCAGCGTGGTCAACGTAGGTAAGTATGCCGCAATACGAGCTGCTCTCTTTGTTGTGTGGGGATTGAGAGAAATGTTCAAAGACTGGTCGGCTTTGTGGAGAAGTCCAAGACTGAAATATAGACGATAAAGAATATATAATCTTTATGTATTTCATACCGATTCAGGATGTAATTTACTTCAGGTTCCGGGTTCGGGACCACAAAGTAGAAGGCATCTCCTGGGAGATAATCCAAGGTGAAGTTCTTGTCTAGATCAATGGTGATTTCGTACTTAGGCTTCTTAACGTCCTCGTCGGTCAATAACTGACTTCCAACAACGCGTGCTGGTATCAATTCCCCCTCCATGCCAGGAAACCTGGCGCCATTCTGCCACGGCGTGGCGAGCGGATCCTATAGAACAAATTGTTATCATTTTTTCAACAGATCACGTACGGGGGATACTTCATTTACATGCACTGCATCCAAGAAGGGGGCAGGATTTGCGGGAACCTTTAAATTGCTGTTGTTGCTCAGTTCGGGTGACCCTAAAAATGGAAGTATAAAGATTAGTCTTGTGAAAAATTCTAATAAAGGGTCGAAAATTACCTCTTATTAAGCAAGGCCCTTCTGAGGGGAACACGGCATGCTCCACATTGAGCATGGGTTGACCATCACCGATGACGTCATTGTCAGAGGAGACTGTGATCACACTGTCCGAGGAACCTGTGACCAGGGAAAGGTCGGACATTTCCGGACTTAGCGAACTCATGGCAAACAAATTTGTGAGATTTTGGTAGAGCAAGTCGATCCAAGGCTCCACAGCTAGCTCAAGTCTGAAGAGAGACAGATGACATGACTTGTAAATAAAACAAAAGTCAAGAAGAGATGGTTCCAAGGGAACAAGCGGAAAACGCGAAATTCGAATGTGTAGAGGACGAAGCGTCTTTGGCTAGAAAAGTCTTTGATTACCCTATTTACAGATCTCAGAATATATCGTCATATAACGCCGAATTCTCACATTTCATGGTGAAACTCGGTTTATGGCGCATTGCAGTTAGCTCTGTCCGCTGAATTTGTAAATTTCTGAACGCAAGAAAAACAGAAGTTTATGTACCTGCCTTTTGTGCTACTCTTCCGCACCTATTTGCCGTTCTCGGAACGGGAATAATGTGAGAATATTTTAACGACTAATGCCAGGAATACTATCGTCAGATCAAAAAAAAAAATAAATTAATCTTGCAACAACTTGATTCCTCATACATTTCTATGGCTTCAGCGCTACTTTTTATGGGGAACTTCAATTATTGGAAGGTTTCTACTTTTACAACAGAAAAAAATAGAACTCTGAGCACATCCCGAAACGATAAGCCTTACACACCCGACTTGGTCGTCCGCTTCACCTCTGGGTACCAAGCTCCTCGCTCCCAGAGCAACAAGCTGTTTCTCTAGCTTCTTCGGAACACCTTGAAAGGTGGAGTAGTTGGAATCACCCAAGCCTGAAGGCGCAGTGCATTAGGTTCCGATCTATTCCACATACCGAGCAAAGCGAAGGTTGTCTTTGCCAGGAAGTCGCTTTGCAATGTTTTCCGGCAAATGCGACGCATGAATCGCGCGGCGTTTTCTGGTGGATCTCCGTCTCCGGTGGAGGAAATAACGATGATGACCAGTGGTTCATTTTCAATGTGGAACTAAAAACTAAAACTGACATGCCCAGTGAGGACTCGTTCACCTCCTTTTCGTTTTGATCAAGCGTGTGAAGACGAGGGCTGAGGCCGATTGCATTGCAGTGGTCGAATATTTGATTCGCAATGCTTTCTGCCTGTCCCGTCTGCGATCCATAAGCGATGAGAAAGCTCTTGTTAGCTACCATGCCGGGGTGGTATTTTCGCCGTTTTGCTAAAATGTGATATTAACACTCTGATCACTGGTGATGACGGGGCGACGCGCTGGGAGAATTCCACAGCGTCAATTCCTACCGAACTCTTTCGCGAAAGTCACCATCCAATAGATCGATCGAATACAGTCCACCTTCTCGTGAATGAATTATGTCAGTATCATAATCTGTCATGTTTTGACGGTCCAAACAAATGCTCATCGAGAACATGGTCTTTTACTAGCAACATCACTGAACATCTATGTATAGCATATAGCGTTCATGTCGTGATCAGAGAAAGTAATACAGAGAAAGTGATATCCATATCGAGAATTCGACAACGGTGAATAGAAGTGGTGGCGCACAACTGATCTCAGAAATCCCAACCGAAGAAGGTGAAGTGAAATTTAGGATGGTTTGCTCCTCTCGATAGTCCTCCAGGTCGCTAGTTGCGTTTATGATGAGCCAAACACTCTGGTCGATAAGTTTCACTGCTAAGTCATCGGCAATTTGCTTGTCCGTTCTAGCTACTTCATCGCGCAACTTTGCAGATCCATTAAAGTCAACGCTTTTAAGCGAGTTTTCGCTGTCGTCCATGTTATTGCTGCTCTAAAACCAATTCGACACTTTACGCCGCTTTGAAGAGTGTATTTACGTATGAGGACACCAGTTCCCCACTAAGAGCTGCTAATTGCGACTCGGTTGTGACGCTATTTTCTGTGGGCAGGAGGTCTAAAACACGTTCGATAGAGAGAACATTGTCGAATGGAAGGTCTTCTTCGACATTTTCAGTATAAGTCGACAATTGATCTTTCAGGGGTGTCATGCTCTGAAACATAGATGAATTTCTTTGCAAGGCATACTCACTTACGACAGACGAAGTAGTGGCAACTACCATAGATAGTGCAGCTATAATAGCCCACATAGTAACGCACATGTCACCAAGCACGACACTGAGGTAGTCGGGAAGACTGTAAATGGAAACCGAGCGGCGTTTGCCGGTTAGACTCACTTGAGAGCCATGAGAAGGCGAAAGTCGCCTCTTCAATTCAGCACGATTGTTGTAAGAGGCCACGAGAGCATATGTCTCTTTTGTCGCACTACACTACTCCCTAATACCCTTAACATGTCTTTGTTCACAGCGATCCGGATGTGCTCATCCTGTTTAACAAATAACGTGTATCCTATAAATTTCTTTAATATTATGCTTCACACCGGAAAGCAATCTTAATAATAACAATAAACATATAATAAAATTATTTGAATACAACCGCCAGAGTTATACGCAGGTGTTGATTCACTCATAGTGCATGACCTCCTTCAACTCCGAGAACGTATCGGTAATAAGCACTATTCATCTGTTCCAGGATGACAAAGGTGATTACAGTATGGGGTCCCAGACGCATGTAGTATGGAGTGAACCCTTTCCAAAGAGCGAAGATACCTTCATTGCGGACAACTTTTTGCAGAACATCAAATGCGTTCTTGTACTCCGGCTTTCCATCAATGACGCGCATGCTTTGGATCCTGAAGTGAGTGATGCTACACGGATAATAAAAGTTGCGCACATACCTCGTCTTAGCGATATCAACTGGCATGGAGGCAATGGTAGTGGCTAGGCCGCTAAACATCGAAGCAATGAAGTGACAGAAGATGCCGTCCTGTATGTATCCAGTTGCCAGAATCCGCTCTTTGGCTTGTGAGTAAGTTGCTAGTTGAGCAGCATTCACAACCATCGCTCGGGCAATTGTCGGGCCGCAACCTCTCCAGAGGGTAGCAACTTTCTCCTCACGCACAATGCGGAACAAAGCATCGAATATGTTCTTGTAGTTTCGACGTTGTTCAGGTGGCAAGCGGCCGTCACTTGTCATTCGGATCAGAGCGACCTCAGCAGGGGTTCCAACAAAAGAACCAACACCGCCAGCTACCATACCCAGTGATGCTTTGACCGCAAACGATGGCGCTTTGTCTTTTCTAAAATCAGCTCATGCATGAAATGCGTAAATAAGCAGTAAGCCACTACTCACTCTGACATCATTTCAAATAACCACGTATAAATTCCAAGACGAGTCGTAGTGTAGGAGGCTTGACGAGCTAGTCCAGCGGAAAGGCCATTGTAAACAGAAAATACTCCCTCATTCTTTATAATAGAAGATAAGGCGTGGAAGCTAGATCGATACTCCTTCTTTCCGGTGGTTCCCGAGAGCTGCATTCGGTTTTTCACCAGATCAAGGGGTTGAACAAATAACGTGGCACCCATTCTGTAACAGATAAATGATTAACTGCAGAAAACTCAAGTATTACCCAGCTAGTCCTCCAAATGCGAATTTAACGTGATTCGGGATATGAGCCTTCTTCTCCGACATGGTTGGTACTTCTGAAAAGAACAGATTATTCGTCAGCTAGATCGATTGAACATATAGCAGCACAGTCGTATCGGAAATAAACGTGCGTTCAGTAGCAGTCCATGAAGCGCAATTAATTTACCGCAAGAGTTGTTCACATCACGCGGGCATCGAACGATAGCAAGCCACATCGATAGACTCAATCACCGCACATACAAGAAACCTCAATGAAATGATGAAGGAAGTGAATACAGAAGGTGATAGCTCCACTCACTAGCGCGATGCGAAAACGTCAACATCACAGTTCGCTCCTGTGAATGGCGATATCAGACCATTTCCTTAGCATTCATTGTTCTGCGTTTTTCTCACCTCGAACGCGAATGGTCACGCCCGGAATTATTTTTCAGTCTAGTTCTGCATTTACAAACAAGAACCCAGAGCTGATGGAAGTCCCCATCGGTGGGCGGAACTTCAAGGACGTGATCAACATGCAGTACTAATTTTTCTTACGACACTGCTACGCACAAACAATCAGGAAAGCGAAAGCTTTTAACGTGTGCAACTACATGTGTTGACAAAAATCAGAGTGAAACAAACGGCCTAACGAATACGCAACACAATGAGGATTGCGACGGCGCCCACATTGCTTGGTGCTACCAATACGTGGTTTCGATTGGCTGGAGTGCCGGCAATTTACGACAACGGCCATCACACGCGCATTCGCTTTTTGCACGGACAAGATGCGATGTTTTTGAGTGGACTGCGAGAGCATAAGCGTACTTTTTACATAAGCGCGAAGTTAAGGCTTGCGCTCCCCTATTGACTAACACGTTCGTCCACATGTCCATTCTAGTAGACGACAACTGCCTCAAATGATGAGGTGCCAAATGTAAGGAGAACGCCGAAGTGTTTGTTCGCCTGGCCTATTTACAGACATTGATCGACGATTGCACTATAACAGCAGACATCTTCATTACGAAAGGAACGTTGAAAATTTAGAGTGTTTATACATAGCCTCTGTGATGGAAGTTGTATATAACACCTTGAGCAATTAGGGCTTCTGATGTTCTTAATGCGTCTAGCACGAAGATTGAGGCTATTACACCACCGTTTCGAATCCCTAGATTTCAAAACTGGCAAAATGTAGAAGACAAAAGGTTGTTCAGTTAGCCTTGTCACCGACAGCATTTCTTCTGGGTGAGGTTTGCCGACGTATCGAATCGGGTCTTAACGAATCCGATATGGTTTGAGAATTTCAAAATTCGGAAACAACTTGCTTCGAAGGTGAGCCCTGTTTGTCAGCACATTAGCTACATGTTTGTCAATCCCTTCAATTGTTAGAGTTAGAATATCGTACGTATGCCACAAGAATGTGGGTGGTCTAAAACCGACAAGATATAATCGCTCCTTCACCCAGCGTGGGTGGCATTTTCCGCGCGCAAACTTGTCATTCATTCGTATCTCTAATTTAGCGCGAAATCGGGCAATCCATACGATGTGTGACCGGCAATCCGTGTGCTGTCTTTCCATCATTTCATAACTGACGATTTTATACCTCCGTTGTTTTCAGCAAGGCTCCGGTACCACCTTGGTTGATTTTGCTCTGGTACCGAAACCTCTTTGGGTTCTAGTTGGGCCGAAGTGCTCCCCAATATGGATGATCAGCAGCGCAGGCTGATGGGAAATCTCAGCAATTTTGAGGTAATGAATCAATGAGAATCTTAAATGAATTGGTTAACATTTTTAGGGCCTCCCTGTTGGAACCGCTGCCTCGCAGAATTGCCCAATGCCTTTAAATATCAATGCACAGCAGACAAACATGTTCCAACAACAGCAGTACAACAGTCTTCTTCATCAGCAGTATATGAACAATATCGACCAGGTTCAACAAGCTCTGTATTCAAATCCTCAGGTTCGATTGTAACTAATTGTACTTCTAACCATTCAGTCGTTTCAGATAGTTTCACAGCATATGGACATGAATACCTTCCAACAACCGCAACTGTTCCACGCGGCTACCGCACTGCAACTGCAGCAGCAGCTCCATCAACAGCAGTTACAGCAGCAGCAACAACAGCAGCACCATCAATCCCATCCACTTCAACATCAAACCCAACAGCATCTTCCAGTTCACATGCAGATGCAAAGTCGTCAGGAACAATTAACCCTAAATCATTCACAGCAACTTCTACAACACCAGCTCGAGGTTAGCTTATGTGCGGAGATCTTCACTTCTCTCATTTCATTTATGTGCTACTTCTGTAACTTAAAATTAACGGGGCTGCAATCACGATTTATGTTGTGTCACCCTTATTCTGGCCAATAACATTAGGGTTTGCAAGTGATTACGGAGAACAAATCGTTTTAAGGCGTTGCTAACGTTGCTTACCATGTGCAAAGCATAAGGTTCCTTCTTTGCTGTCGGTTTGTTTCCATGACTTCAGAAGAAAAAAATTATTAATTAAAAGTCGGAGAAAATCGCTTCCACCATTGGGTTGAACGTTTTTGAAGTGTGTAAATTTCAAAAGAAGGGTCGATTTTTTTTTCTCAGGCAGCTGGGAGTGACGAGCGAAGAGTATGTCGGGCGTCTAGGTTTTCAAAGTTGTTGGATTCTGCGTCAAGCAGAAGGATTGGGAGTGGCGTGAGAGAACCTAGACGGCACGCTACGTTTGGAGAAAATCGTGACGAGACCATGTAAGCCGCTCGCTCGTCCATGTCGTATCGTGTGTGCACATTTCCGGTGGACTATCCTCCGAATTTCGTAACCGCACTTCAATTTTTATGTTTTAGCAACAACAGATGCAGCATCCTCAGCAACAATTACAGCAGGCTGAGCTTCTGAGAAGACAACATCACCAGCAAGCAGAAGCAGCGTTAGCTGCAAGAGCTCAGCAGCAAGAAATGCTCCGTATCGCTGAGGAACAAGACATGCGGGATCGTATTGCTGCCGACGAGGAAAGGAAACGTATAATAACAGCAGAATGTCACCGGCAGCAAGCCGAAGTGGAGGCAGCTGTTTTAAGAATGCACGAGAAACAGAAGGAAGAAATGAAGCTTCAGGTTCGTACTATATAATTTACGTATTTCGTAGTTCCTACAATTTCTTCCGACCTTTTCTTATAATGTTTTTTGAAGAGATGTTCACGGGGAAGTGAAGAATTAAAACATCCAAAAAAACTAGTGCTTCAGGATTTTGAAAACTCGAAAAATCGTGAACTGAACTTAAAATGTGCTGAAAGCGATTGCTTATGGAGCTGTTTCTTGTCTATTTTACCTTTTTGAAACACATGACTATTTTGGAAAGCGCAGTTTCTACTTATTTTACTCACTAAGCCTTAATTTCTTAAAAAAGGAAGTCACACCCAGCTTTCTAATTGCACTTTATTTGCTTGATGACTTCTAGAAGGAACTGCAAAGGAGGCAGCAACGCGAAGAGGCTTACAAGGCACAAATGAAGCAGAAGCGCCTTGAAGCTGAAGAACGTCAACGTCAAGAAGAGCAGCGTCTCTTAGAAGAGAAACGGAGGAGAGAGCAAGAGGAGCGAACTCGTGTTGAGCAGGAGATGAAGCGCAAACAGGCAGAGCTGGAAGAGGCATCAAAGGAATTGCAGCATAAGTTGTCTCTTTTTCCTGAACCGTTGCATTTTGGAAGCATTCATCCTTTAACAAAGCGTAGGTTACATTGTCAGAAGCTTTTACTTAATCAAGATTCAGTGGGTCATCACCTTCCGTTCCCCGAAGAAGACATGCGGTCGTCATATCTGTTGCCAGTTATGAATTTTAGCGAACGTAACAAGGAGCTGTTGCTGAAGAAAGTAGAGCAGAATCTGCTCAATGGAATCTCTATCGCTCTCTTGGACGTCACCGCAGAAATTGGGGACATGTTAGTTACTGTAATTACTACTAAATTACTGGTATTCATAATTTAAGTGAGATGAAAAGCATTGAACAGGAAGAATTCTCAGTGAACGATTGCCACGGTATCCCGGACCTTATACGTCAAGTTAATGACTTCAACATTGATAATTTTACTGTTGAGTCAGCGCCAGGATTGGATTTTGAAGACATTGCTTCAACTGCGCTCGCCGACGACCAAGTAAAACGGATGATTTTAATGCTTGTTACATTCCTTTTAGGTTGAAAAGATGGGACTTAGCAGCTATACGGAGCTTACCAAGGCGCAGGAAAAACCCGTTAAACCCTTATCTGCGGTTCCAACGACTCCAGCAGCGTGTGAAGCACAACCTTCTACGTCAGCTCAGTCCGCTCCAATGTCAGCAGTTACTGACGTTGCTACTATAAGTAGGGATCAGTCACAACTGCGAAAACAGATGGTATCTGTCGGAAAACAGCCTAAAGCACAGCAAAACCGCCGCAAGAAGGATATGTTGGAATCATTGTTTGATTCGTTAACGGGCTACTTTGATCCTGCTGGTGATAGGAGACGGCGACAACGTGTGAAGACGTATAGCGAAGAACAACAGGATAAGGTAATAACGGACATTTGTCTTAAGTATTATTACTTAGACCTCCTCACAGATGGAGATCGAAATGGTTGCACAGAATGTTGCTCAAGAAGAAGCAATGAAAGCGAAAGAAAAAGAAGAGGGTGATAACAAAGCCAAGTTCTTTGAACGTGCAAACAAGAGAGGAAGAAAGCGAGCGCATGAAGATTCACCTGGTGAGCGACTATTTGAGAGGGAGAGTACACCCACAGAAGGTACACTTGTCTTTTTTGTCCCATCACAAGTTCACCACATTTTAGTTCTCGAGCAAAGAAATGCTGAATGGCGTGAAAGACAGCGTCGTAAAGCTGAGAAAATGCGACAGCGTCAGTTGGACTCAAATAGTGACGCATGGAACACAGACCGTAAGTACTGTAAGCCCTATACGTTATTCCATTTGTATTTTAGTTATGGCGCAAAAGGATTCCCTCCACCGGTTTGATTCCATAATCGAGGCCATATTTGATAACATCGAAGATGTTGAGACATCCATTGAACGTAACATTGAACATTTCAGCAAACCTTGTCTTCACAAAGTTTTTTTAGTTGATGAAGATGCTGAAATTCCACAAGAGTTACTCCTTGACCGATCTACCTTAGAAATGCTTCGCCTTGAAGCCCAAAAGTTGAAATCGTGGAAAAGTATACACAAGATGCAACCCGATCGCCTTGTTAAACTACTGACGATACTGGAAAGGAATATGAGAGAAGTGATCAATGCCGACGGGTCACAAGCAATGTATATTCCCGTTGAGGTATCCTTGGACAAAAAAAACATTCTGTCATTCGTAAATTTCAGGGGATTGAGGATGACTCGGAAGAGGCATATCGCGAATTATTCAATGAGAAGGTTTTGCGGACCGCAGATGCTGCCTGTATTGTGCTGTTGATTCTAACCTCGCCGAAGATGCCGAAGCAGGTGTTCATAGAAGATACCATCGATCGATCGGTGCAATTGTCAAAACACCTTGTTCTGAACATCATTATTCCCATGAATGATGTTTCTGTATCAAGTTCAGCGAAGAAGAAAGAAGCGAAAAAGGCGCGAATGATGTCTGATTCCCGGCATCATGTCGCTAAAACTGTTTACGCCCGTCTCTGTGAATTGCTGGGCTGTTTCGCAGAACTGGTGAGTTACGTTTGCATAAAGCTCTGTAATATTGTCTGTTTAGGTCAAATTTGAAGGAGTGGGTGAAACTGCAGTAATTCATCTTGTCTCAACTTGTACTCCCATTTTTTTCGTCGAGAACATCGGCGAATTACAAATTCAAGCAATCAAAGTACTGACTGCAGTATTTTCGCAATATCCTGAACAGCGTACATCAATTCTGCATGAACTGCTCAATTCACTCCATCGCCTCCCCCTCACGAGGAATTCCAGAAATTGTTACCGTATGAATTCAGAGGAGTGGGCAGGCAACGTTACAGTGTTGTTCTTGCAGCTCATCCAATCGGCTATAAAGGTTGTCGACATGATCATGCTTCCTTTTTGAACTCACATCGTTTAGGTCCCTAAAAGGAGAAAGACGACCGTTGATGATGAAGATGAGGAACTAGTTGAATTTTCTTCAGTGAACGATGGAATTGTTAAGGAATCATTCTCGCAAGCAGAAAAAATGATTCATTTCTTTATCAACGGTTTCTTATCCAAGTATGCAAAAAGACCTTCGCTTGTAGCGATGTACTGCTAATTTAATGCTTTAAGATGTACAGCGAAATCAGACGAAGATTACCGGAAGTTATTCGACAATTTCCTGCATGATTTACTGGCAGCTCTATACAAGCCAGAGTTTCCTGCCGCGGAAATTGTTATGCTTCAACTTGGAACCCTTTTGGTTAAGTTTTACAGAACTAAAACCAACGAGATGTCTTTGCGTGTTGCGTGCTTGGATTATCTGGGTACTATAACTGCTCGGCTTCGCAGAGACCGCACAATGAACGCACAACTTCAAAATGATGAGCGAATGAATACTGTGATCAAGGCGATCGTGTACGACGACCTGGAGGATCCACCAGAAAATGTTGCTGATGTTGATATTTCACAGGTTTTTTGCTGTCTTTTAACTGTGATAGGAGCATATTTTTCAGATGTCTGCTAACGAGAAAATGCGCACATTGGAACAGGCCATCATCGATTATTTAATCGACAAGAAGGGTTTAGACGATCTCACTGTTGACGTTAGTTCTTCCCTTGTTTCCCTGAATTCTTTGGCATGATTCGTTTACAGTATGCAATGAACTACTATGCGGGAGAATGGTACAACGAAACGACGGAAGATCTCGAATCAGCCAGGCAGCGCAATAGAACAGCTGCAAAAGAACTGCACAATGATCGCGATTTAAAAAAGTTGGATAAGAAACTGAGCAAACTAACGGAAAAAGGAAATGCAATGAAAAACTTTCTTATAAAGCTTGTTGATCGAAAGCATCTGAAGAAACGAGCTCAGCATGTGCAACGAACTGGAAACGTCATGATCGACAGTGATGCCAACTGGGTAGTCAAATACCTGGCTGCGCGCAGGGAGTTCTCACAGGCCTTCATGAGCTACATGAAGCATATTTTATATGGGATACGAAATGAGACAGCTGTTGGTTTACGGACGAAGGCTACACGCTGCCTGACTCAAATTATTGAAGTAGATTCAGAAGTTCTGTTAATAGTAAGCATGTGTCGAAGAATTTTTTTACTTTATTTGTTGTTACAGCCAGAAGTTCATGAAGCTGTGAAATCTCGTACTCTGGATCCTAACTCTGCCGTGCGCGAGGCTACCATTGAATTGATTGGAAAGTACCTTGTGCAACATCCTGAGCTCTTCCCTAAATATTATCGTATCATCGTTGACCGCATTCGCGTACGATCATTTCGCAAGTAGATGTGAATTTAGTGATATGCATTTAGGACACTGGTGTTGCAGTAAGAAAGCGAGTTATTCGTACGTTACGGGAGCTGTGCGAACGAGATCCTACTTTTGAACGAGTACCGGAAATGCTATGTCAGATTATGAGGAGAATCAGTGACGAGGATAGTGTCAAGAAGTTGGCTCTTGAATCACTCCAAACTTTCTGGTTCACACCTCACCGCGATCAAGATTCAGTCTTACTTGAGCAGAAGGTATGCGAAGCACACATGCTTTCTTTGAAACATTGATTCAGCTGTCTACGCTATGTGAAGTAGTCGAGATCTGTAACAGAGCCAATTTCATGGAGAATTTCGACGTACTCTTCAGCACTGCTTTTAAATGTGAAGATCGGAGCGCGAAAACTGCTGCGAAGCAACTTATCGACACATTAGTGAACAACATTCTTAACCTTGATGAAGCTGTGGGGAAAGGTTTCACTTTCCGGATTTACTTTTCACATTCAAGCATATTTTTAGATGAAAAGGAAGCAATATCAGGTGGTGAGGTACATGTTGAAGCAGGTCTTCGTCATCACAAGAGCCAAGCAGATCTAGCGGCTTCCGTAAGGTGCCTCTTCTTATTTAGCAAAGCGTGCCCAAAATACCTCGCGAAGTACGTTGAAATCTTGCAGCCTTATTTGTCTGTCGCCACGGGTAGCAACTTTGACTTAACAATAGTACAACAGGTAAAGCGACGACATGTCATTCTTTTATCGCTCCTTTTACACGTTTTTGTAGATGGTAGCTATGATGGAAAACGTTGTTCCTCTTCTGGATCATCCAAGCGATTCGTTTTTAAGCAACCTTGACAAGCAGTTAGCCGAACTGATCAAGAATTCCGGTATGGCGATTATCAGATCCGCTGTGAAATGTTCGTCTGTGTTATACAACCGCTTCAAGAGAGTCAAACCGACTACAATGGATCTGTTTCTGACCAACCTAAGTGAGGCGAAGTTCATATGTTTTAAATGCAAAATTATCTTACAGAGTGGCTGAATACTGCTGTAGTCCGTTCAGAAACAACGCAGTATTCTGTTCCTGAACGAGCGTACCCAGTAGTCAAAAGGTATTTTGGTGAGTATACTCGGAATAATATTTATTTTTAGGTATTTGTATACTGTGGGCTTGCTTTCGCGGTTCTTTGACGTTGACGATCTTGTCACCGATATTTCCACTGCCCGCGAAGCTTTATGTGACATGATCTTTGAATCAAACTTTAAGCAGCCACCTCCGGCCAAATATCAAATAAACCCGGAAAAGGAAAAAATTTTCCTAAGCAGTGTCTTCAACATGCTCATATTCTTCTCGCGAGCCAGAGATGCCAAAATACGAAAAACTGCCTTAGACGCTATTGGTAATTTTACTGCGGAACATTCGGATTTCCTCGAACGGGATGAAATGAAGAATATGTACATGGTGCTACTCCGAATGGAAGACCCGAATTACTTGGAACTAAAGATACAAACATTGCAAAACTTGGAGCTTTTCTTGGAAATCGAGGAAGAAAAGTCAATCAGAATGAATGCACAATGTAGGTGCTCCTCGCGACAAGTGTTTTGAACTTTGCATTTAGGGAATAAGGTCAAGGATGCACAGGACCTCAAGGAAATGGAGCTTGCGTTTTCAGGCCGAGCCTCCGCAATAATTCAAATTTATTGGAATTCTGTGTTAAACGCCGTTTTTAGTACTAGTACACAAGTTCGTCAGGCAGCTTCAAAAGTTGTATTTATGACCCTCGGACAAGGCCTAGTAACGCCAGGTTCTTCTATACCAACTGTAATCGCTATTACTACTGATGAAAAATCATTGGTCCAGATAAAAATGGAGACAATATTGAAGGACATTGATCTCAAGTATCCGACAATGGTGGCGGTATGTTGCTCCGTTCAGCGGCGAACTACAGCGAACATTTAGAGCCGCTCAATAGCTGGAATACGTCAGTCATTTCGCCTTCAAACTGTCATTCACTCAATGGATATGGTTCGTGGCTTGCGCTGTACTCCTCATGAAGCTCACGGTAAGAACTATTATGGGCTTTCTCGATGATGAATAAACGCGTCCTAGATCGGAAAATCACTATTGCGCCGAATGGTCTACCCAAATATGCTAACGACTGTCAAGCCACATTAAGCTCGTTGTATCTTATACTGCGTTCGAACAGACAGCAGCGTAGAAGTTTCCTCTCCATGGTTCTGAGGCTATTCCAAGATGAGAATAAGGAGGTGAGTCAATTTCGAAGGCTTTGTTTGGCCATGAAACATATATATGTGATTTAGAAATTAAGCGTTCCCGAATTGTTGTACGTCGCCGACAATTTGGCCCTATTTCCTTATCAAGTGCTTGATGAACCGCTCTATGTTATCCATCAAGCCGATGCGATTATTTCGCTTTGTGGACAACGTGTGATTAGTGACTTTAAGTCCCTTTTATTGCCTAAAGGCTCCCATATACAAGACGACGATGAATTTGTGGCTGATGTTATATACCGTACAGTTGAATGTTTCAGGGTTTGGATTTATTTTCTTAATTTTAGGGCGGTTCCCAGACGATAAGACACGACTGTTCGAATGTTTACAGAGTAGCCAAGGTTGCTTCTTACTACTTTATCTGAAGTCATTCCTGATGAAACTTTATGGGTTCAATGAGAGGTATGTAGTATTTGTGTGGCTGGTTACTCGATGCGAAAACTATTGCAGTCGCATCCAGGAATACCTACCGACAGACCATGCTAAGGTATACGACAAGGCATTAACTCGGAAGAACTGTGCGACATTTCACCCAGAAGTCGTACTTCAAGAGTTGCAACCGGAAATATTGAAAGAGAGGGACACGGTATCCGGTCACATCCAAATTGCACATCGAATGGTTTACGTAAGCTATAACTTGTATTACGTCTCTCATTCAATTCAACTTTATAGTTCCGAAATATGATGCTTTCTCTGGAGAAACATGAAGAGGAGGGTGAGGAATCCGAGATGGCTGAGACAGCACCAGCCGATAAGACAAACGACGATGAAGATTCGGAGCACGAGCAGTAATGATAGGAGTTGGATAATGTAAATATGATATACATTGAATTCTGATACTCATGTTGATAGTCTTTTCACTTGTTTTCAAAGTAAATTGGCCTTGGTTAAAGAGTGGATACTCCTTAAGTCTACCGCACATTTCGCCGTCCTGTGGCGTCGCTAAGATGACAACTGTGATCCTGTCTCACGTCCTCAATGAATCGACACAAGCAGAAGGACTGTGACTATCGCCCAAGGTAGGAACTTCTTTAATCAAACCAAACCTTCCCATCGATGGTATCCCACAAAACAATAACTAGTGCTCTAATAATTTAATAAGCAGGACATAAATTACGATACAATCATATTATATTGTACTATTAAATCTGTGATAAATAAGTGACCATTAACGTCTTGGCTTACTTTCATGTCGCGTTCCGCCTTAATTGAACGGAGACTTTCTTCAGCTTCGCGCTCCATCCATCCGGGTGATCTAGTTGATTTTAAAATTCTGCAACGTTGTCAGTAAATACAACACACAATTAAATTAACATACCGGTGAACATCGGGAAGACGATCCTATTCTTTCTGATGGTTGGCCAATGAATGCTGCATAATACCTGAAAAAACACGTGTACTAGGGATACGTGATGCACAACGCGCTCAGGCCCACGTTATAAACATAAACACATGCAAAAAATAGCGACGCTTCCTACTATTCCAGAAGTGCCACGGTGAGCAAATACAACACAGAAAATTAATGTTAAAAGTCGAAACCCACTTTGGCACGGCGGCAACGCTTAACTACCCACAAGCTGAGAAACCGTGAGAAACTAGAAACGGTGTCGAGGATGTTAGGTTGATAACTGCCACAACGGCCGTGAGAGCGACTTACCGTATGTGTCTGTCTCTGTCTAGACTGGACTGTTCGTTGTGGGACCGACCGTCTTTCGAACGATCCGGGATCAGCTGGTCAAGCAACACGCCGTCCCCTAAGTGTGCAGTCATGCCTGGACAGCATAAAACTCGTCACTGCTCTTTATGGTAACACAAACATTACATGAAACAAAGACACTAATCGTGGGGAGAACATCACTGCTCCTTTTTTTGCTCGCTGCCAACATTTCCATTCTCAGCTTTCCCAGACGATGATCGCTCTCTGCTTGCTACAAGTGCCCTGTAATCGATTATTGTAGCGATATCGATCAAATGCAGAATAAATACTGTATACCTCGACAATGCATCCCAAATTCCACCCATGAAGACGGCACAGAAAAGGTTTTCAAATGGAGCAAATGGATCCTGAACGTTTAGTAGAATAGAGCTGAGCTTGAAGTATACGAAGAAGCCCACGACACCCTTAACATATAATTAGCCGTGCTGCAGCATCAAACAAACCAGATAAACGATATCATGCGGTGCCGAGATGTAATACGATTGCTTTTCGAGAGCAAAGATGATCGAGGCGGCAAGGCATCCTTTGGTTGCAAAAGTCGGTCGCAAGAGTTCGTTGTGGGCGGGGGCCCAAATTCCGCGAACGAGCTGACCAGAGCTTGTTTCCCACCATCAGAAACGAAACCAACCTGTTCGAAGGTACGAATGACACCAGATCCAGCACCTTTAGCGGTTCCCACCAGAATGTGTACCAGGTATGAGTTGGGGTAAAGTTTGGCAGCATGAGCAACTCCGTGGGACACTTTGTAAGCCCGTTGAACTTCTTTCAAAACACTGAGAGCGATCTTGACTGGAGTCATTTTCGAAAATTTGTAGACAATATCGAACGGCGAATAGAAGACGAGGTACCAAACAACTGTCGCCTGAAATTAATCGGAATGAAGTATTAGCACTCTGCCATAGGTCTCCGAAAAATATCTTTTAGAAAAATTAAAATGTTATTCAGAACGTGAAAAGACTGATTGTGGTTAGCGGAAGGGGATCACCGTCACGAAATTTAATCCGTTACCAACAAAATGTCGTCGTGCCGTTTGAATGGAGCGATGACTGGTTCGCCGAGAAGAAAGTTGGCAAGGAAACTTCCGGCGAAGCACATGAGCATAGATGACAGCCAACAAGAAAGAGGATGCTTACGTGAGAAGAGCGATGCGGTTCCAGACATATCATCTCTAACAGAGATGACCATCTGAAGCAACAGTCATAATCAAGAATCTCATCTTCGGAACTTACCAGGACATAGTGGGCGATATCGAAGTATGGAAACATTTTCAAACGCTGCACTCGACTCGCTGCGTCCAGCAGAATCTCTTGGTCCATCTTTATGCTGTTCAGCAACGACATGGCGATGGTTTAATCACACCTAGTCCTAAATCAAGTCGATTATCATACTAGAGAGAGAAGTGATGACGCAATTGAGGCTTTAGGCTATGCTAGCACGAGATTTAAGATAATATTTAAACGTCCGGTAACAATACACGCCGCTCCAAAGAGAAATGCGAAGCAACGGTGGAAAGAATTCGATATCGTTCAATGGAAATAATCGACTAGTCGGAATAAGTTTCGCGGCGGCAGTAAACGAACTGCATCGTAGTTTTCAGTGAGAAGAGCAAGAAGAGATGGGCCCGCAGAAGAAATGCAGCGATAGCCCGGCAGCTGTCCTGTCCAATAGCCTTAACCTCAACGGACGCCGCACTGGTGTCTCTAGCAGCACACAAACAGAGGACAGTGTTGTGGGGCTTGGCGCCCGCATCGCTTAAGCGATGGAGAGACTGCCTTTCATCCAACCTCCACGCGTATAGCACATAGAACAAAATATTGCACTTGCAACAGCTCGGCGGCCGATAGATCACAATATAACGGCGAACATCTGAACATACCTTAAGCTCATCTGTCCGCATGTTTGACAGGAAATAAACCCACTAAAGGCAGAGTTTTCTATTCTCCTGTACATGCAACCAACAACGAACAAGTCTTCCTAAACATTCATGGCATAACAGTAATTTGACTCAAATCTCCCGAACAGTCGTTCTCTGGAAAGAACGTGATTTCAGCTTGTACTTCTTATCCACGAACGAATCCATTCTCTTCACAACTTCAGGATCCCACGGCATATCCTTATCAACTTTTTCGTAGTCAAAGCTCATGTCCTCGTAATCGAACCATTCCTTCCTGGGATTGAACTGTCTATATATTCTCTTGTTGCGAAGACCGAACACCTGGCCTCCAACTCCTGGGAAAGCTGTCACACCTAAAGTACATACGATGTATGGATTGACTGGAAGGGGATCTGTGACGTACCGGCATGAGGTGCACCAATATCATTGGGGTGAAATCTGCGAGGATGTTCACGAATGTTGAGATTGACAGGCAGTGTTTCATCACGAGCCATTTCTGAATATTTGTTGATGTTCTTGACTTCTTGACGATAGAAGTTCAGGAGATCTTCAATGGTTTTCATTTTATGCAGCGAGCAGCTAGGAACGAAATGACCAAATTCGATGCCAAGACTATTCAGTATGCCGGCTTTGCGCTGCGGATCACAAGATAGAGTATCATATTCTCCGGCGATAGTTTTCACGACCACTTCAACATCAGCTGGAGGGGTGTAGTTGTATCTATATTTAAGCAAGCTGAAAAAGTAAGATGAATGAGGAGACTATCATGAGCAACCCGATAACCTTCTTGCGCGGATGGAATCCATGTAATTTTCGCCGAATTCCCCATTGTCATCATCGTGGACATCACGAAGCTTCATATCGGAAGCGGGTTTCTCTTCTTGCTTTCGCAATGAAGACAATTTACCCTTGAGTTTATCCTGAAGATGTTGAATTTTATTTTACCAAATCAGGTGTTCAACCTTACCTGCTGTTCCTTGGAAAGACCAGGTCCATCGGCTTCAGGAGCATCAGTAGATTTCGATGATGCGCTACTCCTCATAAAGGACGAAAAAATTCCCTTACGCACGGCCAAAACAAGTGATGTTCGCATCGTCCTGGAAGACAGAAACGGAGTGGCTAAGAAAATATGTAAAAACGTGAGAACTCAACGTTACCGGAAATTGCACACGAGTATACGACAACTCGACATGCACATCGCCGGTAAGAAATACGACTAGATGAGGAAAGATAAATATAGCTTCACAGAACATTCTAAGGCTACAAGCAACCGACAGAGTCCCCCCTTCTTGGCTTTGCAAATACTCTGCATAACTGTATGAAGGTCTGATACAATCAGGGAGAGCGGTTCGGGACCGTACATCGTTCAGCCAACAAACTCTTCGTCAATTCTGCTCCTTACTGAAAGTTACATGCGAAGTATGTAGCGTTTAGAAACGTTGACTCCTCTGTAAAGATGGTCTGTATCACCAAGGACCAGGAAAAAGCCGTGGAAACATGTATATGAACCAGCTCGTATCACCTGAAAGAAGTGTGACAATACGAATGTGTGTACCGTTCGCATGGGTTCGAAAGTGGTGACCATTTTGGTGCCGCGAGCAGCGTATCGGCACAGGAATCTCGAAGCAGTTTTTCTGCTACAAGAGTTGAACATCTATGGGGAAACTAGTACCCTCCAAGAAGTCAGATCTCTGAAAGCAGTCAAACAGCCATGCAATGCAGTCAAGTATCTAAGGAATTCCGACCTACACTCAACGATGATTAATTCACCCAGTTATTTTTTGCTTCCCCGAGTTGTCAATTTCTGAGATTCCGCCCTTTTAATACACGTGAAGTTTTGCACATTCGTTTCACTTCCCTCTATGGGATTTTTTCGGAGTTGAATCTCACGTTGTTTAGAGGGAAATGTTGAATCTCGTAGAGGTTGGTGCTACCGGTGGTTCTGTCTGTATTTACAGTCTGGAATAGCCGTAGCGTACTTACGTAATTGATGATATGTATGGTGCATAGAGTAAGCAGAAAAGCAACAACAAAGCATATGTCGTAAGGTAAGCATTGAAAACAGGATCACTAGAAGGACAATACCGGTTCCTCTCGCTTTCACTTTCGTTCCCTTACTTAGCCCGCCAAACGCAACTGATGGTGCGCTGGTGAAAACGCTTTGCTGTAATGTCTTTATGTCATAGGCGCGAAGTGATCGAAAAATAAAACAACATGTCTTGTTGGGTCTTTAGTCAGCAACAAACACTAACCGTACAAGGCTTGTTGGAATTGTGATGGTTATGATGGACTAAGAACTGACTGATTCGTCACGTGTACCAGTGCGATTTCGTTATACTCGCGACTTCTAATTGTTTTGAGTTCGGAAAACACCAGTTTGCGTGATAGCTGTGGCGTGTGAGTGGGAATCAGGGGAAGATGGAGAGGTACGTTCGACCAACTGACGACTACCTGCGTGCATGATAGTCGGTTGATTGCGCGCTTTCAACAGCATCATTCGGTCACAGCTTCTTCCTTTTCTTTTTTTGGTCTACCCTGAGATGACGCAAAGCTATGGAAGGGCGTGCCGCCGTTGAGTATTTTCCGCGCCCTTGAATATTATTACAACGTTTTGTAGTGCCTATTGGCTTCTTCAGATTTCCATTCTCTTGCCGTTTTAGGGAACGCCACTTTCATGCGGCGTTTAATCACACTTGTGGCGATTTTATTCGCCGGTGGCACGGCTCGTGCGACAGATAGTTCCTCCGCCGATACTACTACGGCACCGGCAATCATTGGTAACACCTCCACGGCGATCTACTCGATGCCCACTACATGCGAGAAAGACGGAAGGACGTATCGAGAAGGGGAAACTTGGAATCGTGGTCACCTAAGGTACAAGTGCGCGAAGTATGGTGTTTACTCAATAGAGGGTACACGACGTGGTTTTGGAATTGACGGCATATCGTTTGTTTCAGGCTGTAGAACGGACAAAGACCGAGAACTGCAAATCGGAGAAAGCTTTGTAGACGAGAACGTAGTCCACCAATGCTACACAAGAGATGGTGCCGTCTACTACCGTCAAGCTGTTTGTGGCATCTACGGCCAGCCAGCATGTGAAGACATGAAAGATCCAACAAAATTCATGATGCCAACAGCCCCCACTCAGGTTCGCACTGTCAATATCCCCCAGAACCCCGCGAGTGGTCTTCCACAGCTGGCTGGACTACCAGAAGGCTGGAGGATAGTAGACAAGAACGGAAATCCGATTCCTATCAGTGACATTCGCATCACAACTCATACTGTTTATCTGCCAGCTAACCCTCAAGGAGGACGAGTAAGTAATATGAACCAGAACCCATGTCATTTCATAATTTTATTAGAGGAAACGGCATATCCTATTCGGATCGTCTGTACCTGCAAGCGGTGTCAATTCTCGTGGTCAAAATAACGACGGTGAGGGTAGCGATTCTTCTTCAACCGCAAATGGTATAATACGTTTCAGTGTGAAACCAGCTTCATTAACTTTACGGTTTTATAGGCGAGAATAAGTCTACAGTTGAGAGAAGGATGGCTGCTACACATTCCAACACGGAAAGCGGAAGTCGAAGCGATGCTGAATGGCGAAGAAAGGCTATTGGACTGAAAGCAGGAGACATTGAAGATCGTCCGGAAGCCTTCATTTCTGGAATCTCGAAAACTGACACCTTTGTCGATCCTGCAGGAGCAACTCTTAGGTCATGGGTATGATCGACTTCCTGAACCACAGGCTGCAAAGGTGCTTTAGAGAATACGACGTCAGGTGGGAGTGGGATCGTTTGTACCCGTAGGAGTGGATGATCCCCGAGATAATAGGAAGCATGCGCCTCCTAGTGGCGGAAGTGCTGGTACATCCATGGGCGGCGGGAGGGTTGCTGGTGTCGGAACTGGCTCGGTTGACTTACACCATCGTAGTAAGACGATCTCCGTTAACACTACCGGTCTACGAGTGAGACATCATCTTCTGCGAAAACACAAATTAACAAATTCTTACTTGCAGCCTGGGTCAATCGGTGGAAGTCAAAGTTCTACCGCATGGAAGGGAAGAACTCTCCACATCGGCGGAAAAGAAGTCGCCGTCGGTCCTGGGACGTTCACTTTCGGAACTTCTCCGACTGGAGCTTTTGTACGTCCTGCAGGAGGACATCATGCATTACGGGTAAGATGAATTTGAATGACGTGAGCTTGAACACTGTTTAGAGGGTTCGACGACAAATGGGAGTGGGATCGTTTGTGCCTATAGGAGTGGACGATCCTCGCGACAACAGAAAACATATGCCTCTCGGAGGTAGTGGCTCATCCATGTCTGTTAGTGATAGAAAAGTTGCTGGTGTTGGGACTGGTTCAGTTGACCTACACCATCGCAGTAAAACCGTATCTGCCAACATGACAAGTCTACGGGTGAGAAGATATCCTGTGCGGAGAGATTACTGTATTTCTGTTTTACAGCCCGAGTCAATCAGCGGCAATCGCAGCGACACTGCATGGAAGGGAAGGACTCTTCACATCGGCGGAAAAGAAGTCGCCGTCGGCCCTGGGACGTTCACTTTCGGAACTTCTCCAACTGGAGCTTTTGTACGTCCTGCAGGAGGACATCATGCTTTACGGGTAATTTGAGCGGCGATCAAAATCACTTTTCTCACCGCTGTATAGAGGGTTCGGCGTCAAACAGGAGTAGGATCGTTTGTTGCTGTAGGAGTGGATGGTTCTCACGACAATAGGAAGCTCCCAGGTGCCAGCGCTTCCAGGACGCCAACGAGTGGCGGAAAAGTGGCTGGTGTCGGAACAGGCTCAATGGACTTGCACCACCGTAGTAAAACAATTTCTGCTAACACGACGGGTCAGCGGGTAAGCTGAGTTCCTACGAGATATAATACGTTTCCAGCCCGGAACGGTCGGTGGCAGTCGAAGTGACACTCAATGGAAGGGCAAAACTGTTCAAGCTCATGGAAGGGAACTCGCTGTTGGTCCTGGAACTTTCTCCTTTGGGTCTTCTCCCACAGGAGCTGCCGTGCATCGAGCGGGTGGTCATGTTGTACGGTATCGCTTTGCCGCTACAATTCTATTCCACGATTTTAGAGCAACCGACGCAATGCTAATGTACCCGGCGGCGCGGACAATATTTCCCCGGTAGTAACCCTTCTGCATGGATTTGAGAGGCATACCGTATGTGATACAATTCTCTCCAGGCCACTCCAAATTGTTTAGAGACGCCGACGTCGTGTAGGATCCTTCATGCCCGTGGGCGTTGGTGACAACGATTATGGTGACAACCGGAAGCAGATGCTTCTTGGGCGTGATGGTTCTTCCAAGTCTGTGCGTGATGGAAAAGTTGCCGGCGTGGTAACCGGCTCACATGATTTGCACCACCGGAGTAAAACAGTTTCGCTTAAGACGACAGGTTTAAAAGTGGGAAGAGAGTCGCGATGGGGAAATGGAAGATCATTTGTCTTGCAGACCGAATCAATGGGCGGAAGTCGAAGTGACATCACATGGAGGAGTCAAACTGTTCGTGTCGACGGAGAAGACGTCGCCGCCGGCTTTGGGACCCACAATTTTTCTGCTTCTCCGATCGGTCCTTTTGTACGCCATGGATTGGAATTGCGGCATCAACACGAAGCCGCATAAATGGGATCGACAGAAGAATAGCTCGTTGGATGTATATATGACGAGGTCGCCAACTCAACTCCTTACTCTTGCAATCGATCGTGTCCAAACACATATGTAAATAGATCTTGTAGTGTACAAAAGTATTGCGTTTTAAGGGTTTTTCGTATCTCTTTCAATAAATGACCTGACTTAAGTAAATATGACATGGTTCACATTTATTACGTAATATCTTTCTTTTTCTTCCAAGTCTGATCCGTTCAAACCGGAGGACGTACCTAGACCGGAGGACCCGTGTACTAGTTTTGGAGCTGCGTTTGGAGTTCGTGTTTCTTCCTTGCGTTTGCCACAAGAGTGCCGCAAGTTCATTGCAGCAAGGGCGTGTTGTTGTTTGTGCATCGTCTCTGTGTGTGGCCGACGAAGTTGAATGGTCGCATGCTGTGCTGCGTTCGTGTAATCGTTTACAGGAAAGCAACCAATCGGTGAAGAACATGCTGTCGTCTAAGCTTCTAAAGAGTGTTGCTTGTCCGCTCAGCTCTTCTATTATTCGTGAGAATGTGCTCAGATCCCAGGGATCTGCTTACTTTCAGGAAGCATGCATTCCGCACTCATTGTCGCTTCCGACGGAAGCGAGGACATGGAGCTGGTCATCAGCGTCGATATCCTTCGACGCGCTAACATTCAGGTAAGTCATATGCTCCAATTATTATTATATTATTCCCCTAGGTTACTATCGCCGGTCTTCAAGATGCTGATCGCGTAACTTGCGCTCGTGGAACTACGATTGTTGTTGACGAGAAACTTGCTGATGTCGCTAATAAGACGTACGACCTCGTCGTGCTTCCTGGTGGTCAACCTGGCAGCAACAATTTTGCCTCCGTAATTTAGTAGCCCCTCGCGCATATTTTCATTGTACTCTGTTTAGAGTTCACTGGTTGGTGATGTTCTCCGCGCTCACGAGAAAGCTGGAGCTCTGATTGGTGCTATCTGTGCCGCTCCCATCGCCCTGCAGAGCCACAAGATTGCATTGGACGCCACTCTAACTTCCTATCCAAGCGTTCGTGGACAACTGGAAGACGCCGGTTACAAGTACTCAGAGGACCGTGTCGTCGTAAGTGGAAAACTTGTAACCAGCCGTGGACCTGGAACCGCTTTCGACTTCGCTCTGAAGTTGGTTGAGCTTCTTGAAGGCCAGGAGAAGAGTAATGATATTGCGAAGGCCGCCCTAGTTAAGCAGTGAAGACCACCCGACTGCCAAAATCGTTACTGCAGCACGGTATAACGTTTTTCTTCTACTTTGTATGATGTTTTGGTAAATCCGAGTTTCATGGTGGCAATAAAATAATAAGCTGTAAGAAAATCGAGAATGTTAACAGAAAAAGCCAGGGCAAGTTCGGATTATAAAAAAAAACACATTTCAGCTATTTTTTTTTCTACAAGAAATCACTTTCAACAAACGCAAAATCCCGTAGAAAAGCAACACCGGCGACCTCAAAAAGTCAAGACGATATATATTGTCTACGTTTAAAAGCTGAGACAGTCTGTCTGTCTATGTCTAAACATACGGGCGCGCCTAATTTTCCTTTCCTGAAGTAATCTTTCCTTTATGTGGGTTATCGTTGTTCGCCGAGTTCCTTTATGGCCTTCTAAATATTCCGCGTAGTTTTAAGCAATTTTTCTTTTCAGATCTCAAGATGGAAATGATGCTCCTCGGTTTGTTCCTTTTGTTTGCCTCCCTAGTTGTCAGCATCGGCTCAGTAGAGTTAATCTGCTACTACTACTACCGTCGGATGGCTCAATGGGACGACGCACAAGCGCAGCTTCTCGTGTGACTCAATAGCTGTTCCCTTGGATCTGGCCAGTTGTCGAAGAAGATCTGCGTTAGTTCTTGAACACAATGTTGTACTAACCATCGTTTTATTTTAATTAATAAAAATGTACATGTGGTACCATTAAACAAAAAAACCACTCAAATATTTTCCTTATGAGTAAGTTTCATCGAGCTGCTGCAAACTTGCAGCTGTGTGCGAAGTCGCAGTTACACTGCACCAATAGAATCGATTATGACCTCTCGAAGCAAGCAGGGAAAACTCAACGAGACGAACGGATTCGTTTTACGGGTTTAGGCGCGACTTCCCATTATTTGAAGCAGATGACAGTTCGTCTTGTTTTCTTCGTGCATTCTTATACATTTCCAAATTTATTATAGCTGTGGAATTACATTCTTCCAGATAAGAACGATGGTCAGCGTTGTTGAAGACGAGGCCGCTGGTGAGTCGATATCTGAGGTACCCGTTGTCGAAGTGAACAATCAAAACTTCTCGGAGCTGGTCGTTCATTTTTGTCGTGCTCTCTCGAAGGCTTCCCTCATCGCCATTGATCTTGTACGTTTGCGTAAGCACTGTGATATTCTATATTACTGTTGTAGGAACTCACTGGACTAGGACAAGCCGGTCAATATTACAATCACCTGCAGCAACGGTACGAAGCGTATAAAGGCGCCGCCGAGACCCGATCTGTTCTTGCCGTCGGCGTGGCTATTTTCTCACTTCGGAAGACAAAGGACAAGTGCATCAAGTACAAGTCGCGAGTATTCAATTTTCTGACGACGTCCAACCAGCCTTTTGTAGCTGACCCAGATTCCCTTAAATTTCTACGTACTCATGGTTTTGATTTTAATAGACATTGTGAAATGTCTATTGGGTATACTCCTGCTCATCTTAGTAGTGAAGTCAAGCCGAAATACAGGGTATGCAAGCTGTACATATATTTGTGATCACTGTCTCCAATGTTTAGAAGGATCTGATGAAAACTGTTTGGAAGTCAATTCTAGATGCAAACGTACCGATTGCCTTTCATAATGGTTTTGTGGACGCAGTTTTCATTTACTCGCATTTTATGGATACTCTCCCGTCTACATCGGATGAGTTCGTGGCTAAGTTGTCTTTGATTTTCGACGATCAACGCACTCTTCTGGACAGCAAGTATCTCATGGAATATTCTGTCCGGTCAACTACAAGTTTTCTACTCTACATGTTCAGGAAATGGTAAGTTGTAGAAGCTTTCCCCCATATTTCAATTGATTGTTCCTTCAGCCAAAGAGAAAATTTTTTAGAATCGAAGTGCTCCCGAGCATATCTCAAAATTCGATTTCCGAAGCCTGCTGCGCTTCTTGATCACATGTCTTCTACAAACTGCGAACTTCCCAATCATGTGATAAGCGATCAAATGGAAGGTGGACTGTCTATAAAACCTCTTTTATGCCCGAAGTATAAGGTATCGAAAGCACATGATCTTGTCAACAACATTGTAATTGCAGGACCATGGTTTCTGCAGTAGGATTGCTTGTGATCGAGTACACGATGTTGACCTCGTTTTGGACGTCGAAGAATTAGAACAAAGAAGGATCCGAGCACGCAGGAAGAGACGCCATGAACAGATTAGTGATACCGCCACCGAATCTTCCGACCGAGGAAAGCTTTTACCTGATGTAGAAACTCTTCTTAAATCGCGACGGAGTCAATTCGGATCAGGAGGTAATGTGTCTGACCATGTATTTCATTTTTGTTCCCAATATATGTCTGCACCTTCTACCACATGTTGTTGTTTCAGTACGTTATCACTTATGCAGAATCATTTTAGGCTCACACAACGCTGGAATGGACGCATTCATGACCGGCTTCTCTGTGCTTTACTTCAATAGAATGAAGATTCTCCGCGACAAGCCTGTGTTCGACGAATACTGCAACATATTTCCACTCCCTGGCAAGCATTATGGGCTTAGATTGAAGACGGCTGTCGATCGGACATCCCTTTTTGAAGCTCCATGTTTAAAATAGTTTCATCTTAAAAATGTATAAATGAGGTATAGAAGTGCGGCTTCTATGGAAACGTTGATGTTCTCTCTATTTCGTAAACACACCCATTGGCGAGGCCACGAGATCGCAACATTTAGGCTATCTAGCATGCCTAGACCTAGCACACACCTACTTTGTCGCGTGCTCTGGCTCAGGGAGGCATTGAAGCTGCATTACCTTGCTCCCTTGTCTGCTTTGTGTACCGTACATCCGTTTCGTCAGCTTCTTCCTTGAAGAATCCTCAAATCACAGTATCCATTCGTTCCTTGGACTCTGTCGTAATCAAAAGTGTTCACGGCTGGTAGTTTAATCGTGACTACTCGTCGACTTTCGATCTCCACTCTAAAGCACTCCTTTCGTTTAGTCCTTGTATGATTTCACACGTAAGCCGCGTGGTCCCCTTGAGTAGCCTTGGAGCGACAATTCCATGTGGTCCGCTTTCGGGATTGTCGAGTTTTGTTTATTGTGTGCATGGATAATTGAAGCTAACGTACTTATCTGCAAAGGCCAGTACCGAGTCTCACCATGATCACTTTAGAGCCAAGATTTGCGACTCGAAACACTAACTGCTTGCTGGTGTTTCCTCGAAACAAATCCTAGAGTCTTGAAAATTATACCGTTGATTGTAAATAATTGTTTTCAAGGTACTGCGCCCATTTTATTTTTTTTTGAAATCCCTTGTTGAAATCCCTCCAAGAACGTCTAAGAAAAACATCCGGTGTCTCTGACCTTTAACTTGTGATACACGGTTTCCCCATTCACTCAATTCTTTCACAAATGCTACCCCACCACTGTGTGTACTTCACTGTTATCGCTGCCGACATCCTGCCTAAAACGCTTACCTATGATACGGGCGCTGAGCACAAAACACGTAACATATATGTGTCTAACGTTTGCTTATTATGCACGTATTATTGTAATAAAGACAACTCAATGAGCTGCCCTTGATTTAAATCTTGTTTTACAAGACCAAATACGTTCATTGCATGTCCAGTTTAAAGGTTCTGTTTATGGTCGACCATCGAAGGGAAAACACGTAAGGAGTATATTTGCTTAATTAACAACCTATAAATTTTAGTAAGGATCAAGATTTTCCGTTCTGTGGCGCTCAAATCTAAAGAGCTCGGGGATGACTTCGGTTTCTTCGGCACCTTTAGCCAGGTCGGTCAGCATTCGACCAACGACAATGGCCAGCTTAAAGCCGGCTCCCGAAAAGCCACCTGCAATTGTGATACGTGGATCAGAAGGATAGCGTCCGAGAGCACAGTGGCCGTCTTCGGTCATCTAGCATGAAATGCACACGTAAGAACAAAAATAAATGACTATCTTACAGTATACATGCATATTTCTGTGGTGGACGGTTTCGATGCGTCGATGTCAGGGAAGTGCTCGTTGATATGCTCTTGCACGCGTTGAATGATCCAAGGCGGCAGGTCACTTAAGGGTTTGTCGGGATCGATGGGTTCGCTGACGTGAAGAGATAGCTGTGAGGCTTGGGTGAGAGACAAAATATGCTCACTAGGATAGCTACCTTTATTTGCCTGTAATGGTCAACAGGTGGAAGCATGTACATGAGATCTCCATTCTCCTCGATTACAATGACGGGGCAGTTTGAACTCGGTTCGTAAAGGGAAAAATTGTCCTTCACCTTCCAGTATATGACAGCGACTTGCTCAGCCTGTGAAATGCATCTGATTTAAACACGTCACTGGCCATTACCGTACATACCTGTGTCTCGATGATGTCATCGAAATCAGGGAGAATCTTGTTCAGCCATCCCCCAGCTGTAACGGCCACGTTTTTTGCGTAATATGTGCCTTTGTCGGTGATGACGACCACGCGATCAGGCTCGCTTTTAACTTCTTTTACCTTTTCACAATGGCGAAACTCCGCACCATGTTTAACAGCTTCGTCTTGAGTGGCCTTCATACACTTGTCCGCATAGATGACTCCTCCGTCGGAATCAATCAGGCCGTACCACTCGTGATTGTATCGTATTTGCGGATAGGCTACTTGGATTTCCCTGCCCTTAAGAACCGCATGCTCTATGTCGTAATCATTCAAAATCCGCGAATTCCGCTTTGTGGTCATCGCATCAGAAAGCCACAGAAGTCCACTCTTGCTAAATGATAAACATATATAGACGCCATTGGTTCAGGCTTATGCCCACTTAATTAACTCCTCTCCACACAGGTCTTCCAGATCTTCCCACAGTTCATAGGCTTCTTTCATTATCGGCACGTAGGCTTCGTTCGCGTGAGCAAATCGTATGATTCTCGACTTTCCGTGGCTTGAACCCTTTCTGTGTCCATTCACAAACTGAACAAGCACACTTGAACAAACGAAATCCACAAGTGGTGTTCACCTGTTCCAGGACCAAAGGCTTTAGACCCTGTTTTGCGGCGTGATACGCCGTGCAGGAGCCCATGATTCCCGCGCCTATGATTATGATATCGTGTAGAGGTTCGGCCATCGTGATGCTGTAAACTCAAAAGGTTAGTCGACAAACGCGATCAAAAACGCGACGAAAAGAGGGAATAACTTCACTTTGCCATCGTTATCAATCGATTGTCAGCGGACCACCGTTAAAGTGGAAACAGCAATCAGCTACAGAACCAACATGCATTGTACCGAGAGTGGAATGACCTCCTCAACCTTTAGGTCTGCGAAGCCGACGCCGCGAGGAGCGTGGTGCCGCAAGAACACCACTTCTTGCTTGATAAACAGCGGGTGTGGCAACGGCGGACAGAAACGGTATTATCAGCAAGAACGTCAGCCGAGAAAAAGAGGAGCCAATGGAGAAAAAGTCCGTGTTTTGTTCTTATCATTGAGAACAACCACGCAAACCTCAAAAGTCCATTGAAAGCGATTCTTTTGATGCAACAAAGGACAGCTCTCTTTAAAGACGTCATTTGTCCGAGCGAATCTCAACATCACAGTAAATCGTTACCCTTTCTTCCTGCCTCAAAGAGCGACCTGAAAAGAGTACAAATTTTGATGCAGAGTTGCTTTATGATCGGCTGTTTATGATACGTGAACATCGCCTGGAAAGACTTACGGATTAAATGGAAGCCTTATTGTTGAATCGCACTGCAAACCTTCGATTAACAATGGGTGGCTATTAACGGCCCCTTTTTTCCAAAAAGCTTTGCTAATGTCCGTTGCAACGGAGTGCATACTGTATTGGATTACTTATCCTGTTATGAATTTACATTACCCAGAGTTGTACACTTACTGATGACTTATCTAAATCGTGATGTTATTTGACCTCTAATGAGCTTCTTCAATGAAACGCAATATTTATTAAATAGCTTTATTCCATGATTATTAGGATTCTTAATAAATTACGGTCAATAAATAAGTTAAGTGCGCTTCTGAACCCGTTCCACTCAATAGTATTCGGTGCACTCAGCGGGAGCGACGAAGTTCGGAAGGACGGCGGCGTCCAGGAAGATGTTGAACTCGGCATCGACTTTCTCGGAATCCGTGGTGGCGGAGATTTCGGTCGTCACCTCAATAGGAGCCTCGGTGGTAGTGGTCGTAGTTGTGGTTGTCGAGGCTTTGACTGAGGAGGTGGACTTCTTGCAGTAGGGACAGGGGGTAAGGCTCTTCAGCTCGTCCATGACTTCTTTCGGGAGGTTGGCGAGGAATGTGCGCTCCTGGCGACGGAGGGTCTTCCACTCTTCGTATGCTGATTGGGCGGCCGGCGACAGAGACTCCAGCTTCTCCTTGTACTCCTGCTTCCGGCGCTGAAGTTCATCGTCCCACTTGTTGAACATGGCGAGCTGTAAGGGAGCGGCTGTTAGATGTGCGTAGAAAGCAAGGCTCGTACCGATTCACCAGTAAGAAGGGAGAAGGCGAGCTTGTGGAACAGAGCTTCCTTATCGGCAAGTTCCATCTTCATATCAAACCAGACATTCTTGAACTCGGAACGCACTGTCTCCGAAGCATTGCGAAGGAAGGAAGGACCACAGAGTCCGGAGAAGAGCTTGCGACGGACATCTTGTGGCAGCGCCTTCACAACCTTCCTGAAATGCGATTATCGTTGGTTTCGCCTCTCATGAAGCTCTCGAACTTAGTCTCCTCATGCTCCTGGTCGCAGGGCTTGCCCTCCTCGTACGTGCTCCAGATGAAGCGCACCTTAGCCTGGGCCTCCGCCGGCAACTTATTGACAAAGTGCGGAAGGGTGCACGGAGGGTTCTATAATCTTACATGAAGCACTAGAACGATGAGTACCAATCACCTTGCTGTGCCACCGTCCAAGGGGGCTGAACGGATCGCCGATCATTCCAGGATAAGCAAGGATGGCGAGGGGGAGACAGAGGAGGGTCAAGGCAAGTGCAGTCATGGTGGAGCACTTGGAGTCAGTGAGGAGTACGAGTCGACGGAGCGCTTATATTTGTTTGAATGAGTGGAATGATCCGAAGACTGATCTGTTGTCGACGGCTCAGCGGGCACTTATATAATGTTGTAGCGCTTTTGTGCTTGAACGAACTGTTCTAACCAAGCGCGGTCCAGCGCTTCGGGGGGCGTTCGCCGCTCAGGCAGCACGTCGGGACGAGAGGGCGCAGAGACTGTCCGAGGCGTGACTGGGCCACAGAAAACAATGCAAATGTTTACTCACGCCCTTTGGGCAGACGCGCGAGAGCTTCTCTCTATTTGCGAAGACGCAAGTACCCGCTGGGACGATGATGGTCATTGTCTGTGGAATGCGGTTTTTTGGAAATCGAACAATTTTGGAGAGTTTTTGTTGTTCACTGACGACACTGCACAGATAATCAACGCACAAAGAATACATATGCACACAATGAAATGCTTGGGGTTATCATGCTCTTAAGCATGGTGGTGACGGTGCCATCGGCCCCAGAACAGGGAACGCAGCTCCTTGCGAACGCCCTCCGAAACTTCATCGTAGATCTTCATGCGCTCCTCACGAAGCTTCTCCAGCTTGTCGTAGGCGGACTTCGCCTCCGGGGAGAGTTTTTCAACCTGACATTTGAGATCTGTTTGTGTGGAACAAAGAGTTTCCCTACCTTCTGTTGGAAAGCCTTGCGACGGGCCTCTCGTTCCTTTTCGCTCTTTTTGAACAGCGCCAGATGCTCGCTGTCCAGGGTCTTCTCAGCCAGTTCCAAGAACTTCTGTGGCTTATCGTCCTTCTTGATGGAGCGGTCGTGCCACAGATCACGGAACTGCTGGCGCACTTCGTCGCTGGCTCCTTCAAGGAACTTAGGTCCCCGCCAGCGTCTGCCGCCTTCTCCCTGGATCTGCTTCTTCACCTTATCGGGCAAAGCTTCTACCTGAGTTTGAGGACCTTTTGCACCTTTGTCATAACATTGCAAAATCTTACAAATTTCTTTGTTTGTTCACGTTCGTCCTCGCAGTTTTCGCCGTCGGTGAACGACGACCAAATGTCGCGGAGTTCTTCTTGCTTATCCGATGGCAATTTGTCGACGTACGACGGCACTCCACAGACCTCTTCTTCGCTTGACTGTATATGGCAAGTTGAGGTCAGGATTAAAGACTCGTGATTTGTGAGTTTACTATTCCGGTGTATTCCCCATAAAGTGGTAAAAAAACAAAATTTTTTTACTGTTTTGCCTCTTTATGGATTTCTACGGTTCCAGACGAGTTAAAAGTGCACACAACAGTAGAGTATCGTCAACTCTTTGGCTTTTGTCGTGTGCATATCAAAAGTCGTACCGAGTAGCTTACTGTATAAAAACGAACCTTTTTGCCCTTTTCGGCACAAGCCACGGCGAGGAAGGCGAGAACAAAGAAAATCGCTGTCCGATGCATCTGAAAGTGGTGGAACGTCCAAGCAACATACATCGAAAGCGAAAGGGCGAAAGTGAACGTAGATCCAATCAGGCGTCAATCTCGATTCGCGCACCAAATAAAGACACACTCTCGGTGGTCGTTGCCGTTGCGACCGACCGTCCGAAACAACGCTTTTATACGTAATGGGAAGTGAGTTGCGCAAGACGCTCTTTTTCGGTGCGCTCGGGAACACGACCGACGCGCGCATGCGTTGACATCAACAACAACCCGTTTTCCTTCGGCGCATTTGTAATTTTCCAAGGCTGATCGCTTAATCCTCCACTTAAGGGGCATTTCTGTGCAATAGCCTGACTGACACTTGAAGGACGTTTGGAAAGTTTGTGGCAACGGCGTTATCCTGTGCGCAAGTTTGACATCTAAGGACGGTTTCAGAAGACGCACTTAGCGTTGATTCATGCGACAGTCATAGATCAGGAACAAACATCAAAGAATCGCCTTCGGCCAATGCGTTCCACTGACGACTTGATTGCTGTGCTACCCAATTAACTGCTCAATGGAAAACAGTCACCTCGGGTTTGTATTCTGATCGCATGCTGCTTCTATTCTAAAGATCAGTTTTAAATGAATCACTTATTTGCCAAGTTGTGATTGGGTTTAGCCATAGGGAAGCGGTACAAAATCTGGTTCAAGGGGATAGAGATCATCAGATGGAAACAACTAATGTGTGTTTGTTTAGAAAGGGAAATAATTGAACCTCTTAACTGCAATCGACATTCGAGAGACTTGAGTTGGAGCCTGACAAGATAAGACCGGAAGAGTAAGCGATCTACCAGTGGAAGACAAAATGAAGGCTCCTATTCGTGTATTATAATTTAGACTTCTATTTAAATGATGTTTGATGCCATAATGGGTTTTATCACTGCTCCCGACAACATAAAATTGATGGTAAAGGGTTTAGCTGTGGGAGGTCTTCTACTTTGCGGAGTACTTTGCTTCTACTTCGGGAGGGCCTATCACAAACGTAGTCACTGTACGTATTAACCATGCGATGGAGAGCCCCTGGCAACTCTCCGACAATCATTTATCTGCTTCAATCGATTCAAGACCACAAAGTTACTTTTTCCCACGTATTTTTAATGGCTTTTTTCTTTCATCTCACAGTGTTCCATGGGTTCGATAAGAAGACGAAGAAAAAGAAACGGTGGACGATTGCGACTGCGTCATCAGTCACTCTTCACTCGATGAGTGGTCCCAACCACGAATGCCTTAATCGATTGCCGACAATCACGATCATTGAACAACCACTGAACTCATCCATATAACCGCTTTATTTCCATTTCACGTTTTACACTAGAAAAGATAACTTCTTTTGGTAACTTTTTGTTCTGTGGGTGGACTGTTCACTCGAGAAGCGAATCTGAAAGAGAGACATGTGGTACTGTAGTATGAAAACATTTATACCTGGTTTGTATTCCATGATTGCGGCGTTCTCAGCGAGACGTTCATTGTCATTCTTAACGTTCGCCGCGTTACATATCGTCAGGGTCGCTGGTTTTTGCTGACGGAACGCATAGGAAAAGTACACGACCAGGCCTAAATTTATGTTAAATAAGTCAACTATTCAATCCAATCAGACGTCGTTTGGTCTCATTTGCCCTCTGACGAACTGTTCCTGTAATTCTGGTGTTTGTCCTTTTCTATAGTGAATTATTTAAACACAAAATCACAAGAAGATTTGAGTGTTTGAAATACTGCAAGAAATGTGCTTAGGTAAGTGAAAGTGACGTGGATAATGGGAAAATCGATCAAATGGGTTAATTGGAATCCAGTTCTGATTGAAACGAAAGGTCAACCTCGCTATTTTCTGACCTAGATCACTGTGGAAGGAAAAGTTCCTTGAATTCTGTTCATAATAATAAAGTAACACGGAACCACGACTACGGTAGTTTCCGCTCGCCACCGTAGTCTTTGATTGTTTGCCCCGAGGGAACCCTTCGTTTACGCCTTTTAAATACCATTGCAATCTTCGCTTACACAATTTGTCGCATTATTCCTGAGTTTTCGTTTTTAAGCCGTGTCTGTAAAAACGTCAAACACGGCGTAGAAAACAACCTACGGCCAATGGCTTATGACCTAGACTTTTAAGTTCATTGTTTGGTCGGATATGTAGGTCGTAGGTCGTAGAATTTTTGACTGTGTTCTATCTCTATTGCCAATTAATTATCGTCGACTAGAAAACTACAAATATATAACCATAAAAACCGAATAAAAATCTCGCTTATTACCTTTAAAGGGATCAAAGTATGTACAAGAACTTGTTGAACTTACCTAAAATAGCTACTCCGAAGATCTTGGCATACTCCACAGTGCATAGTGAGGATAACGAGCTGCAGACGACGAACAGTGCCAGGAAACTTAGGAACGGAAACACGGGCGTAGGTCGGGAGAGGTGTCGATTGGGTTTGAACCGGAGGAATGTGAAGGCGACGACGACAATTATTGTCAGCAGGATCGTTGAGAGGATGATGCTGGCCAGCTGTGACAATGATTTTTCTCACGAGGGCTATAGGGATGCCTCTTACCTGGTTCGGTATTATCCTCTCCCGAGCACACAGACCGAAAGCTAGTGAAAGGGCGACGAAGGCCCAAAACAATCTGACGACGGAGCGATAGGTTGTGAGCGCCTCGCTGGGGTCAGTGGTACCGGAGGAGTTCCCATCGAATTCAGCGTAGTAGGCCATTTCAGGTTCATCTCTTTGGTAGAGATGGAACCTCTCAGGATCACCTGTAGCTTTGTTTATGTGGGTTTATGTTAGTTTGAGGGCTGGTACCGTCATCCACGGAACAG
>KN172572.1:13935-27939 GCA_000757755.1 Steinernema glaseri
CGATTTTCCTTCTGCCGTGTACATTTCAGCACCACTAATGATGGCAGCGATCTCTTTGCTCCAGTAGTAGAAGCCGGACACCTCGAATCGGTCCAGGTTGTCATCAACGTGGCCAAACGCCTAAACACAGAGCATATGTACTGGTTGCAGTAGCCACAAAGCCATACCGGCTTGACGTCGTTCTCGATGGCATAATCGAAGTCTTCTCCAGTGACACGCAGCTTCTCATGCGCATCAGGGTCGACGGATACAGAATTTCCTGTTTTGACCATTCTGTTCATTGCTGAAGACTGGGCAGCGCGAACGAGGCCTTCGATCTCTGCTCCTGAGAAGTTCGGAGTCCGCTTGGCTATGCCCTTAAGATCCACGGAGCGGTCCAAAATGCCAAATTCCCTAAACACATGTTCTTGATTGATGGAAGACTGTCATCTAAGTACCTCATACGCTCTGTGTGAATCTTCAGGATCTGTATACGGCCGTCTTCGTCCGGCAAGGAGATTTCCATTTGCACCTCCATACGGCCTGGACGCAACAGGGCCTCATCAATCATATCCCGCCTGTTGGTCATTCCAATAACAAGGATGTTGTTCAGTTGTTCCACACCGTCCATCTTCGACAGAAGTTGATTGACGACGGTGTCATGGACGCCGGACGATCCAGCCATAGATCCACGCTGCTTGCAGATCGCGTCGATTTCGTCGAAGATGATCATGTGCAAGGCTGAGTTCGCCCCACAGCGCTTCCATTCCTCTTCGGCCTCGGCGAAGAGCTTGCGGATGTTGCCTTCCGACTCGCCGACGTACTTGTTCAGAATCTCGGGTCCGTTGACGATCTTCGGCTCCCGCGCGTTCAGCATCTTCCCGATCTGTCGAGCGATCAAGGTCTTACCGGTTCCCGGGGGACCGAAGAGGAGAATTCCGCGGACGTGTTTCATCCCTAAAATTAAGAGATAAATGTGATCTAGGCAGACTAAAGGCTCGGACCCAGCTGCTCGGTGAACTCAGGAGGGAAGAGTCGCGAAGAAAAGGCTCTTCGGAAGATGTCGCTGAATTCCTTGTCCATTCCGCCGATTCCCATCTTTTGGAAGTCCCAGTCCGGGTTGATCAGAGTGCGATAGGCGGTTTTTCCTTTGCTCTTGCCGATGAGATTCATCTGGGACCCTTCAGCCTTCTCGAAGATTACAGGGGCGTTGGCCAACAAACATCCATGGGTGATCTTCTCCATTCCACCCTTCGCATTTTGAGAAGCGTCCGTGAGACTATTTAGGCTGGTTCCTAGAAGAGAAATACGATAAATGCTCACGTTCTGTGTACTTACCGTGTATCTCCTTAACCGTGGCACTCAGCAACATAGACTTTCCAGTCTTAGGGTCGTTGTACCCAAAGACCAGGTTCTGGTTGACAGTAAAGGCTTGTCCATTGAATTTCATGGAGAATTCTCTAGCCATGCTGTCGGAGTCCAATGGCTCGGTGATCACCCTAGAAGGCAAGATGTTATCACCGCTCCATTCCGCTTCGAACTCACTGCTTCTTCTGTCTGAAGTCCACAATCACCGTGATCGTTCCAATAAAGTCATTTTGCGTGAATTGGTAAGGGAACACCTGGACCATCTGCGACAGTGACAAGACAGCCCATTGTCTCTGTGGTGTGGAGAACGCGATTTCTCCTCTGTTCACGTTAGGGTGATTCTTGATCGTGAAGATGTAGCTATGCGGTAAACCACTCTGGGAGTGCTTCACTTCGACATGCCTAGAATTCCAATATCAATATAAACGGTATCTATGGTTTAAACATACTTGACCCTCGTTGCATCGAAGTCTTCCCGGTTCACGATAGCGCAGTTCGTCAACGTAAGGTCGTCCGTCGGACACTTACTTACTTTCATATTCGTCATCTGAAAAAAAGTTTTGCCAGTTAGTCTTAAGTCTACTCCTTAGCGAAGGGATGAACAAGCTGTAAACGGTAATAGTTACAATAGGCACATAGGGTGTGTACACAATATAACTGACATTCGTATACTCTCCTTCGCTTGTCAGCAATACAGTAGTCTCCTCAGTTATTACGCCTTTATCCTCGGAATACGGTTCTTCGATCACACGACGCAAACAGGAAACAAATGGACAACACATGGAAAGACCATTCGAGTCAACTACAAACACGGAAATATTATAGTAGCAAGAGTAATAAACGTCAACAATCACGCAACAGGATGAAAAACAAAAACAAGGAGCCTCTGAGAGAACCGCAGAAGACAACGCCTGAGAACAGAGTGGAATAAGTGGGGCGCAAGTGCTGGAATAAACGGGAAAGCGCGAGTAAACGCAAGAAAATACTTTGATCAATAAGCCAACTAACACGCTAAAGGGGATGCAGCGCCTCGGGGGAATGCACTGGAGCCGCGTGGCAAGAATGAGCAGACCCTTGTTAGCGGGCCAGCGAGCTACCCGAAGTCTGTGGTGCTCGTCAACACTTCTTCGATGATTGCCATATACTGCAGCTCGTGTATATGCACGCGAAACTTCAATACTCCTGAAGGAGGAGTGCGCCGCGACACGTTGGGACTGCTGGCAGAACTTCCGCGCACACGGCAAGGGCCATAACGATTGGAGGAGGCGACGTCATTTTTCACGTCAGTTGGCGCGGAAACCAGGAATCAATGGGGAGCCAAGTCGAGCACACAACTAATCCAGTGGTTCTGCAGTCACTGGGTGGAGACACGACTGAAGAAGTGGGTCCCCGCGAAGGAGACGATTATCCACCGGAACGTCATCACAGAGAACAAAACGTAGTCCTATGTCTTGATTACGTGTCTTAGGGTGATGTAACACGTCGCCTATTCAGTTACATATGACGGTAGCCATTGTCATAGCGCCGTAGCCAGTGGCAGAGCTGCAAGTGGAAGAGGCTACAAGTGACGACAACGATAATTGGGACTGACGTATACAAGCGAGTCGGAGATCTCCTTGGACATTTTCAATTCATGGTCAAATTAGTCACCTTCTTGCCAGATTGCGAAACAAAAATTGTCACAGAAGCCATTCCGGGTTTGCAAAAGCTCGTCTGTCCATAAATTTTCATGTTATCCTATGTGGATTGTTTCCCACGCGCGCGTCCCTTCTGCAGAACAGACGGGAAGCAGAAGAACACAAGCACTTGATCAAGATCTGAGCTACTCTGTGGAAATCAAACTGTGGTCAAGATATCGTTTATTATCGAGTTGTTTTGTCTCTTTCAGTTCTTTTTCAGTTTCCCGTGAAATCTGACAGCCTAGGTGAATAACGCAAACAGGTGAGAACAATGCGATCACAGAAGCGTTGACACCCGCGAATTACGAATTACCCACGTGGAAGCCCCGACGCTTTGGACGAATCCCGAGACTGCAAGTCTACGTCTGCAACAACGAGACAATCAACCAAACAGCCAAGAAAGGACTCGGAGACTAGCGATGCGTTGCAGACAGCAAAACTGCATAAATGTCTCGTCTCGGGCCGAGTCTGTCTGCAAGAACGAGACTGCCAGACTGCCCGCGCATTGCTAAATCCCCCATGGTCACCTCTGCATTCCCGTGTTTGTTAGAAGTAACTCTGCTCGCAATACCTATGCAAAACGACAGAACGAAAAAGGCATTTTTTGTTCGGGCGTGAAAAATTTGTTCGGGCGTGAAAATTTTGTTCAGAGCCCCGACTACCGTGGAAATACCATCTGTCTGTTCTCCGGGAGCTGCCCGCTCTGCCGCGTCAAAGTCTCCGAAGAGTCCCAACGCGACTGCATGTAGAGCGCATTTGAACGTTCAAATTTCCGTCCGAGTTCTTCGGACGTTTTCGCGGTCGAATCCCCGATTTTCGGATTCGGGTGTGAGGAACGGTGTGAACGGCCGTTCGAACCGGCTCGCTAGCTGGCGACGCCATGCAAGCGGTCAGCAGTTGACTTGCGCGCCAACTGACCGCAGCGGTCTGTCCGCGGAGCTCCTCACGAGGGAGAGCCGCTGCGCGCGAACATTATCGTTTCGAGTTTCGAAATATTCCGTGCGTGTTTCGTGGCGCGGATTAGCATCGCCGATTGACTAACTGTGTGTTCTTGTTTACAGACTGCCTCCAGCACCATGGCGGACTTGGCTCAAGTACTGGAGAAAACCATATCCCAGAGTAAGTCTCCCTCCTACCGGCCCAACTATATCTCTCCTTTCAGACCCGAGTGACCAACAGCTAGCTCTCGATTTTCTGAAGCAGGCAGGCGAAACAAACTTTGTGAGTAACTATGAGTGAATTACTTAGACTGACTACGACATCTTTGCAGCCTGAATTCGTTCGACAACTCTCGTTGTGCTTGCGCGCCAATGCTGTGGACTTCATCCGTCAAGCTGCTGGACTTCAACTGAAAAACGCACTCGTTGCCAAAGAGGATGCGACGAAGCAGCAGTATACTGCACGGTTAGTCGTTTACATATCTTAAACCAACTAAAAATGTTTCTTCAGATGGCTGCAGCTCGCCGAAGAAGTTCGACAATACGTGAAAGAAAATGTGATGGCTACCATTGGAACCGAGCGATTCAGGCCATCCATCGCTGCCCAATGTATAGCCGCTATCGCTTGCACGGAGATCCCCAACAACGTAAATGTGTATCTACTATGCAATAATTAACTGTATTTATTTAGCTCTGGCCAACTGTCATCGATGAACTCATGCAGAACGTGACAGATGCTCAAAGACATGCGAATCTGGATCCTGAAAGTTCTGTCTTGCTCAAGGAGGCCTCACTTGAGGCTCTGGGGTATATCTGCCAGGACCTGTTCGCCGGAGCTATTGAGAGTCAGTCCAATTCCATCCTGAATGCAATCGTACGCGGGATGGGAAAGGAGGAAACTTCGAATCGCGTCCGCTTGGCTGCCACCAATGCGATGTTAAACTCCCTGGAATTTACGCGTACGAATTTTTCCAATGAAGTAAGTCTTATATTAAATTACCTTGACTTTAATAAGTTTTCAGATGGAAAGACACCTTATTATGCGAGTGGTCTGCGAAGCAACCCAGTGCAATGATGGCCCAGTCAAGGTTGCTGCCATGCAATGCTTAGTAAGGATTATGTCACTATATTATCAGTACATGGAATATTATATGGCGCAAGCCCTCTTCCCGGTATGTTTTACAAAACGTGGGCAAGTTCTACCAAACAATTTCAGATTACTCTGGAAGCAATGAAGAGCGGCGTTGATGACTTCGTACTGCAAGGCATTGAATTCTGGTCAAATGTTTGTGAAGAAGAGCTAACGCTCAACATGGAAGCCGAGGAGGTAACCGCTATTTAAGCATTTTAATGTTGCTAAACAAATTTATTCAGGCCCAGGAACAGGGACGTACCCCGGAGCACGTGTCCCGGCACTATGCCAAAGGAGCCCTGCCTCACCTGATCCCGATGCTCACGGAGACATTGGCCCATCAAGAACATGCTGATGACGACGACGATTGGATTCCCTCAAAGGCTGCTGGCGTCTGCATCATGCTTCTGGCTCAGTGCACGGGAGACGACATTATCGGTCCTATCCTGCCTTTCATCACTCAGCACTTCACAAATGCTGACTGGAAGTACCGTGAAGCTGCTATCATGGCCTTCGGTTCCATCATGGAAGGACCACAGAAAGCAAAACTTCTGGAATTAGTTGGACAAGCCATCGGTCCACTGATCACAGCTCTATCAGCTCCTGATGTAAGTTTTCGAGTTTATTCCCTTTGAAGAGGTCGTCGTTTCAGCTACCAGTTCGAGACACTGCTGCTTGGACTATTGGCCGAGTTTGTGATGCGTGCGAAGAGCTGGTCACCCAGCCGACCATCTTGAGCCCTCTGCTCCCTGCCTTGTCCAACGCCTTGACGCAGGAGCCTCGCGTAGCCGCCAACGTTTGTTGGGCTATTTCAAGTTTAACGAAGGCATCCTATGAAAGCGCTTGTCAACAAGGAACAGATGATTCCGGCCAGCCCGAGACGTACATCCTCTCAGGTGTGTTCGAAGGCATGGTCAACGAGCTGTTGAAGACCACCGACCGGTAAGCTATTTGTAGTGACTTTCCGTTACAATTTCCCCCTATTTCAGTCAGGATGCTCATCACTCGAATCTTCGGATTGCGGCCTATGAAACCCTGATGGAGCTCATCAAGAACAGCCCAAAGGACTGCTACCCAGTCGTCCAGCGCACAACAGTCACAATCTTGCGGAAGCTGGAGCAGCTGCTTAACATGGAATCGTCACTGGAAAGCAATTCGGACAAGTCTCAGCTACGAGATTTGCAGTCCCTGCTGTGCGCTACGCTCCAGAGCGTCCTGCGCAAGATGCACCAGGAAGATACAATCAAAGTCTCTGATCTGATCATGCGCGGTCTGATCTCCATCATGCAAAGGTGCCAAGGAAAGGATGCTGGTGGCGTCATGGAGGATGCCCTTATGGCGGTATCTACTCTCATTGAAGGTATGTTAAAGTATTTGAAGATTTGTGTTTATAGTGGAGTTTAGCCATGGGATCAGACTTTGCCAAGTACATGGATGCCTTCCGTCCATTCCTGTTGGCTGGATTGGAGAAAGTCGAGGAAACGCAAGTGTGCTCTGCGGCCATCGGTGTAATAACTGATCTGGCTCGCGCCTTTGAAAAGAACCTCTTGCCTCTCATGGACGAGATATACCGGCACCTTATCCTGGTCTTGCAGGTAAGTAACTATAATATGGATATCCCTAGAGTTCACATCGTTTCAGAAGTGCCCCGACCGCTCCGTTCAGCCGCAGGTGCTTTCCTGCATTGGAGATCTGGCTCTGGCTATCGGTCCAGAATTTAAGCGCTTCTATCCGCACGCAATGCCCATTTTGGTTCAGGCCGCCCAGGCTGCAAAAATTAGCCAAAACACGGTAAGAGAAGTATACTTTCTGTGAAAACTACAATATACTTGCAGGAGGACTACGATCTAATTGATTATATCGATGATTTGCGCGATGGGTGCTTGGAAGGATTCACCGGTATCGTCCAGGGACTACGCTGCGGCCCAGAAGAAGCTCAACTATTACAAAACAATGTTCCTGAAATCATCGGGTTCATCCACGAATTGGCGACTGCTGTTCCTGAAATTCGTGACGCCACTATTGCTCATGCCGCTGGTCTGCTCGGTGATCTCCTGACGACCTACGGTGTGATGCTAATGGGTCTGATCGACAATGAAGTCTTCAACGGAATGCTAACAAAAGGACGAAGGAGCAAATCTTCAAAGACGAAGACGTTATGCAGCTGGGTGACAAAAGAGATGCGGAAACTAAAGAACAATTAGGAAGCTGCTGTTGTTGCGGTTGTTATTGCGCTTTATATTCGTTTTCGATTCTCCAAACGGGTACCCACTGTTACCCATTGTTTTGTAATTTGTGAATTTGATCTTGCTTAAGATAAATCAGAGCTCCATCGTTGGAGAAGTATCGTGTCAGGTGGTGATAGATTTAGACTTAACTGTCTGCTAGACCGGTCTGCAGTCTGTTAGACTCAGACGTCTTGCAAAAACATTTACTCGAAGCGGTCACGTGAGGGAGGGCGGTCGGAAGGCAGTCAAGGAGGAGAAGCGCGGACTCCGAGGAGACTTCAAGCTCTCTCGATCTTCTAAAGCTTCTTGGCGCAGCTGCAGAGAGCTTTATTGTGGCGCTGGGTGTAGTGCGAACGATTCCAAGAAGCTCGAATTTCTGGGAATTCCGAGAATAGACTCCGCGAAAACGCTACAGTATCCTAAACCCTCGGACGTTGTCAACATGTCTTTGTCAAGCCGAGATGCCCTTCTTGGAGCTGCTCTGATCCCGGCGGCGGAGACAAACACGGCGAAGACACGGGAATCGTTTAATTTCACAATTTATCATTTTTTAGATTAACTCAAAGTAAACGTTTATAGGCTCGGAGACAAGGCAAACCTTCTTGAGACGGCGGGTTCTTGTGTCGCCGTGAGGGAGAGACACACCTAGAGCCGCCGCCGACATCCTCGGGAACGGCCTTCCCGGCGGCTGTGGAGGTAAACGCCGTCGTCTTGACGTGAGATTGACGTGGCCTACAAAACGAGGCTCGTGTTTCCAAAAATACATCGACGGAAAAAGACCCGAGCGGAGAGCGAAGTAGGGCCATGAATCGCTGGTCTCGACGCGATTCGGGTTCTTGAAAGACCCTCGGAGGATCCTCTCTGCGGGGAGTGGGAGATCGACGTTTTCGCGCACTGAGAAAGCCCGAAAGCGCGAGACATTCCTCGAGGGATACGGTAGAGTAGGCGCCCCCTTCTTCAGGATGTCATTCCCTCCTTGCCTTCTTAAGGGTTCCGAGCACAAAAAAGGACCTCTGAAAGCCTCTCCCCTGCGCCCAAGGGGCCGACCGTTCCTTGGAAGACTCGACCAGCCTCTGCGGCCAAGCAGATCACGCGATCCAAGAAGTCCGATTTGTAGTGCGCGAGGCGGACGTGCGCAGTCGCCGGCCTCGGCGCCCGGCTTCGCCTCCTCCGGCTCCTGTTTTCGCCCTCCACCATGTCCGATTTGTAGTGCGCGAGGCGGACGTGCGCAGTCGCCGGCCTCGGCGCCCGGCTTCGCCTCCTCCGGCTCCCGTTTTCGCCCTCCACCATCCCGAAGCCATAAACACGTCCTCGGAATCGTTAATCGGCGAAGTCGCTTCCGAGCCCAATTCGCGGCGCATCGATCGTCTTCGCGGCGCGGGTACGGTAGCCGGGTCGGGGGGAGGGCTTCGATTGGCCGCGCGCTGGCGCCGCCCCGGGGCGAATCTCGCGAAGTCGGCGCGGCGCGGATTGCTAAGACAACGTCGCGGGAACTCTCGACTCCGTACAATCCTCCGACCACAATTCGCCGTTTTGTATGCCGCGCGCGTGATGATTCGTGGAACCCGGGGACACAGCAGCAGGGGCTACAGTACCCCGACGGAGCACGTTTCAGAATCCGCGAAACGCACTCTCCGAGGGCCGAAGGAGCAGCGGAGGAGCACTACGGTAGAAGGACGACGCGATGTACGCGAGCAAGCGGCGCCAGCGGAACTTCAAGAGGTGGGTCGGGAGTGCTCAGATTCCCTAGGCTAAGGTCCTTGGACGATGTGGTGTAGAAGACACCAATAAGCCCATCGGGAATAGAGGATCCGTAGCTTAGAGGTCCTGGGGAGGACTAGGAGGTGGGCTGGCCGAGAAGTAGGCGACGATGAGCCGGTCCGGGCGCCGTCGGAGGCCGAACTGACTTCGAGCGCCGAATTTCGGGCGACTCGTGCACGCCATGTTTCGTGCGCGACAGAAATGCATGGGTGCGGAGGGAGGCCCGAGGGGCGAAATATTAGCGTGATGCTCAGGGAGCATCGTTCCGAGGATCGTCAAAGGCGATCTCACGCGACATTTCATCAAACGCCGCGCGCCCCGCCGCCACCGGCCAAGTGGCCCCAGCGCCAGAAGCCGATTGTAGCGCTCGCGTGTGGCCGTTTTTGTAGGTCCAAACCGCGTGTTTTCCTCCAATTTTGAGCCTTTTGTCGCGATCTGCGGGCGTCTCCGGCCTTAGATGGGCTTCTTCTAGCTTTCTCAAGGAGGAGAAGCATGTTTTGAGTATTTTTTTGGGTCGTTTAGTGTATGAAAATGGCTGGAAACTCCTTTAGGAAGATTTGGTTCTGTCCTTTGACAGGTCTCGAATCTAGGGTACTTAAGGAGGTCTTTTTCTATTATATATGACTCCACAAATCGAAGAATCTAAACTTAAAGAGATTCTTAACCAAATCTACTTCAAGATTCTTGAATCATAGGAATCTTAAAGCGCCTCCTGTTTAGTCCCAGCGTGCCCTATCAATAGATCCTTTTACGCATCTACCCCCGTTTTCCCCTGAATCTTATGTTGGGAACGATCTAATCACTATGCAAAGCGAACCTTCCATTAAGACGGAGCCGTACTTCTTGAGACGAAGAGGGATGGAGTTTCTGGGTCCATGGAACACCTTGAGAGTCATAAAACTTCAGTTTTGTAAGGATGATTGAGGCAGTGACCATTTTAAGCCTACTTTTCTAAGCCTGTGTTACAAGTAGTCAATTAAAGACCCTTTTCCTTCTTAAAATCACCGATTTTAGAGACAACCAGTTTCGGCTTAGAACCTTTCAACTCAGCCGCCATTGCTCGTCCCTATCCCCTTCATATCTCCCGTCCCCCATCCCCCCACTACCGTATCCTTAGGGCCCTCGAAGCCGAGTCCGCCGCCGGCATCCAATTATGCAATTTGTGTTCTTCTTCTGGCGGGACGTCGCTGGCGCCATTTGTCGCTCTTCGAGTATGTAAATAATAAATCGGACACTGCCGAAGCAGCTGTTTGATTGCGGCACTTGTCGGGGGCACCTCGGCGCCTACCGTACCCCATTTCCGCGCATAAGAATCTGCGCGCCGGATTCCAGAAGCCGGCCTTCTTCGCCCAGGAAGAGATCCCAAGGGCCGGGCGGTTCTTCCGCTTCGCTTCCAACTCATTTCACTTTACGACGCAGCGATCGCGTAATAATTAATAATTAAGACATCTTCCTGCAGACATCTGTTGCGCGAGCGGCGCCATATTGGCCTGCTCCTTGTCCGCCGGCTCGAGCCCCGTCCCCTTCGGGGACCTATTAGGCGCGGTAATTGCCCCGACCACACACGAGCGCTTTTTTCGCCTGTTTTCGCACCTTTTTCCGCGCCAGAAACACCTGGCGACAAATCGGGAGGTCTTTACGACCTCCGAAGATGGAGTCGAGCACGGGAGCTCACGCGACTCCGCTCGACTACCGTAGGCTTCTGCAGGATTGGCGGCGAAAATAGAAGAGGGAACTTTGGGGTTTTTGATGCGTTAGTTGAGAACCAACGGTGGCAAATAAGCAGCTAGAGGTTGTATGGAAGAGTTTCATTGAGGAAATTAGGGGTTCAGTGATCCTGGAGAGGTCCTTAAAGAGTCTCGAAAAATGGTTTTCCATGTACATCTTTGTTTGTGGGTCTCTCAGGCATATAAGAATCTCAAATGTTGAAACTCAACAGAGCAATATCTCCCTTAGTCGGCTTCTCATTTCATAGATACTTGATCCATTCTTAGACAAGCCACAATGTGGATCATATTGAAGCCTGAAGCCACTAGAGCCACAAAGCCAAAGTAGCCATATAGATATCTAAGTTTCTCTGAGGGTTTCAAGAAGTCATTGTTCTGAACAGTAGGGCGCACCATAGAAATAAGAAATGATAATTTTTGGCTCTGGCCAATCCTGTGGGGATTGGGGACCGCTAAAAAGAAGTGAGCTTCGCTTTGGATATCACATCTACTTCATTCTTAATTGTGCTTCCCTGTTCAAGACCCCTATAACCATATCCACCCAATCTGTGCCCTTCCCTGTCAACCGTAACCTCTTCATCTTTAGGGTGCGGGAGCCGGCGAAGCCAGGCGCCGCCACCAACCCGAGCAAGCGACACCGCGAACGACTCAACGGGGAGTTGGAGACCGTGGCGGCGCTCCTTCCCTACGAGTCTACCGTAATCTCGCGCCTCGACAAACTCTCTGTGCTGCGGCTGGCGGTGAGCTTCCTGCAGGTGAAGGCGCACTTCCAAGGTGGGTTGCGTCACAAAGGTCGGCGACTGTCGAAAGGCGTCACGCGAGGCGTCGGGTTCAAGAGCGCGTGTCAGTTACATCACTCGGCAAACACTCCACGCGGGGCGCCTATTAGCGCGTCACCGGAAGGATACGATAGCATCGCGGGCGCTCCCGCGATGGGGTGCGAGGGCCAGAGCCAAGGACTTTGCTGGCAGGGAGAAGGAGTTGGGGAGAAAGGAGATTGTGGAGAGGTTTTGAGGCCAAATTTATTGGATTCATAAACAACGGAGTCTTTTTGAAAGAGGCTTAGATGCCCTGCCATCCAATGTCACTCTGCTCCAGAGGCAAGCTGCTGAAGATCGCAAGCTGCTTAAAATTGGACCCTTAGCAATAGTGACCCACAAAAGCCTTTGGAATTTGGATTTTGGCATTTCAATCCTCTCGTTTCCAAACTAGCTCAAGGCTCTCAAAACGAATCCAAAATATCAAAAAGAGTATAACTTTAGTTCTTGTTGAATCTTGTACGTATTTGTCAGAACTAGTGTACTAGGGAGCAGCTCCAGAGGACATAAAAGAATTGCAGAATTTTTGGAACCGTTGCAGGACTTACGAGAAATGGTGTGACGTAATGAGGTCGTTACTTCTTAGACCTAATAACCGTTTCAGAGAATTATGGGTTCGAAATGTAGCTGGACACGTAGTGTGGTCACATTGCGTTTCCTTTTCCCTTTTCATTCACTTGAAACACCAGAATTCGAGAGTTCATATATGCTTCTCTCCAGCTCCAGCGCAGTCAAGTAGTTAGAGTGCCAGGGCAACAACAATTTGCGCCACCTCAAAGTAACGAGTTCCTCGATGATAGGCGATAACGCCTTGCTGGCTTATCCTCTTGCCTCCTGGATCGCTTAAACACCGTACTTTCGAGCTCTCTGCCAAGCGTCCAAACTCCAGCGCCCTGAGGGTTGTCCTCAACTCACTACGGCTAGGAAAACAGGTGCCTGTGTGCACCTCCTGCGAGCGCTCAGCATTCCTCAGTTGCGTGACGACGCCTTCCAATCTCGCGGAGGTCGAGATCGCGCGCCTTAATTGCGGGATTAGACGACTCAATTACCGATTATGCAGATTGGGGCCACCGTAGTAGGCTCGTGCCACCTGGCTGATGGCTGCCAGGGACTGGGGATCTTCTATATGCTAAATATTGAGTAAAGGAAAAAACCTATTCAATAAGTAAGGAATGCGATAGAAAAAAACGTTTAAAAAAGGATTGCTTGGGCGCAGATTCGAACTCGACCCTAAAAAAGTTCCATTTGGGACCACTACCACTCAACCATCGCCGCATTGTACGGATGTCATAACAACTGGGATATCAGGCATATTAGAGACTAAACATTCTTGGAAAAATCTCTCCTAACAGAGCTCTATGAGATTAGAAAGTAGTCGCTTGGCCCTTCGAAGACCAACTTGAGCCAACGTCTCCATCCGCTCCTTGCAGCATGCCTCCACGAGTACGCCGCCCGACTCTCCGGCTTCGGCCTCGGCTTCCCGGCGACGACGATCCCCGTGCCGTCGATCGTGGACCCAGCACGCCCCGACCAACTCCTGATCGACCCCGCGGAGCCTGGCTTCGACGCCATGGCCAGCCGCGCCCTAGGAGGCTTCGTGCTGATCCTAAACGCGGCCGGCGAGATCTACTACGTCTCCGAGAACATCGAGCTCTACTTGGGCTTCCACCAGTCGGACATCCTTCATCAGTCGCTCTACGACATGATCCACTCGGAGGACCGCGAGGACATCCGCCAGCAGCTGCAAGGCCCCAAGGGCGCCAAAGGTTGGCGTGCCTCCTTGTAAACACTCGCTAAGCCACCGCTCCAGAGCTCGACTTCGAGAAGAACGTCTGCGCCCGCTTCCGCTGCCTCCTCGACAACACGTGTGGCTTCGTGGTAGGTCGCGGGGTTACGGTAGGGGGTGAGGGTCAAGTTGGAGGGTTGAGGCACCCAAAAGAAGTAGTTCGCTGCTTAATCCCAAACAGTATTGGAAAGGAGACCTTCAAGAAGGACAGCGCCTCGAGATCTGTGATAAAAGTCCGGGTTATGGTATTTGAGGGTTCTTTTAATGCTTTTGCAACTGGAGCTTTCTTGAAAAAACCTTTTTATTGGGTTACGGTATTTCAGAGGGTGGACATCCGCGGCAAGATCATCCCCCTCTTCGGACTGCCGCCGCCTATGGAGCGCGCCGAGACTCCCACCGCCTTCGGCTTCGCCGCCATCTGCAGGTGAGCGAAAAAGACCGACGAAGGAAGGAAAATGCGGTAAAAGATGCGGAGAAAAATAAATAAAGAACAGAATTAAAAAGAGGCGCTCGAGAATAGCGCCACACGCTAGATGTTCTTTCGATGCTTTAAAGGGACAGTCCGGTCAGAAAAAGTTGGCGACTTTT